>CAUYPK010068079.1:0-78781 GCA_963574355.1 Loris lydekkerianus | reverse complement strand
TCAGTGGCTCAGTCTGGGGCCCCAGACAATGCCCAAAGTTCTCTGCACTCCTGCTCAAGCTCTCCCCAAGGCAGTTCAACTGAGTGCCAAGTCCAAGAACACCAAAACAGTTCACAGGTAAGGCCTTTCCAGTTTGCAGTCTCACTGCTACTGGTACTTATGGTTGCCGGCGGGATTAGGTCAATCAAACACACGTAACCGCTTGCCAGTTTTCACTGTTTTTGTCCTCCTCTTGGGATCCTGAAGTCCCTTGCTGACTCCCCGTATCCTCAAAGGGATGAATATAGGCAGTTCCCACCAGCCAGAGATGCCTGGAGTCTTATCTCCCCAGAGTCACCGTACCCAGTTGCAGGGAACTATTACTTGGCCACCATCTTTAATGCTATTTTCTATTTTTAGTAGAGACGGGGGTCTTGCTTTTGCTCAGATGGTCTCAAACTCTTTAGTTCAAACTATCCACCTGCCTCAGCCTCCCAGAGTGCTAGGATTACAGGTGTGAGCCACCATGCCTGGCAACATTCTTGAGAGATTAAAGATCCTTGTGTATCCTCAAACATAAGAAAATGGAAATGTCTACTGCAGCGACTCCTGAAAATCTCCAAGAATCAATCAAAAGTATCCTGTGCATATTGTATTTCTAAATTTTATTTCTCAGGTAAGAAACTTTTACAAAGCAGAACACTTTGCAATAATTACTGACTCCACATAGATTTGATTGGATCAAGCTATTGCCAAACTTGATGTATTCCCTTCTAAGTACATATATATAAAATACGTATTTTTTTTCTTTGTATCTCATTTTCTTACTCTACCATATTTACTACTATGACTAACGTTTGGCTTTCTTTGAATTTTTTTTTTTTTCATAAGAAGTAAGTTGTTACCACAGCCCCAGAGCTAGAAAACAAAGCTGAGTTATAAAGTACGTGCTAATCACTGGTTTAGCTAAGTGATTTGTTCCCAATATATACATATCAGATTTCGATCATAACAAAATTACAAATTACTTCTAGTTAAAAACCTGGATCTATTTTTAAAAAGTCAAAACCTCTAACAGAAAAATCTATAGAGAAGCTACTGCTTTGGAAAGAATGGCTAAAAAATAGAAAATGTAATGCAAAAAATTTTAATCTGAAAACTTTGATCAGTAGCTGATGATTTTTTGCCATACTTTTTCTTCTAATCTCTAAAAATTTCCATTATACATTATCAGTATAATTATTCTTCATCTAAAAATTTCAACATTTAAAACCAGCATTCCAAATTCCTATAATTTCAAACTGTATCTTCAAGAAATACCTCATCTCTTATTTATGTCAGAGTTTACATAACATTCCAGGAAAATTTCCAGTATTGATTCAGTATCAGTTTGGATGGAGCAAAATTAACCAAACTCATATCTAAAATTTCTGAGATTACTAACAACTGGTGTGTGTGTCATAAACACAAAACTGTCCTAAAATATAACTAGCGGAAGTAATAAATCTTAAGAATTTTTTCCTAAAAAACACAACAGACAATCATTTTAAAGTTTACATAGAATTCAAGGTCAGAAGAGATTATGTTCAATAAACAACCACTAAAGAAGTCAAAACTCCAAATTTAGTTTCAAATGATAATGTATCAGGATTAGGATGCATACATAAATTGATCACTGAAAAAGCACAAAAATATAGAAGCAGGAACTAAAATAACTCATTGAGTCAATCTTTTAATTCTTCTTTCCAAAAGGTACCAACCTCTTAATCCCTATTATAAGTGACTTAACCTGGCAACTTTTCAAGGAAATAGTTTAGTAATTTATGTAACAGATGTGCAAGGAAAAAGCTACATGAATCAGATAAGCCAAGAAAAACATCATGATGTCCACAACTAAACTATGACCTATAGGAGTAAGAAACTATAAAACTATTTCCTCTTTCTTACAATTTCAGTGGTTAGCAATACCAGATAAAATAACCTATTTGATAGCAGCCTATTTTCAGATATTAAAATGGGCCTAGACCCCAGGAACTGTTCTGAAACACAAGACTACACTAAAGAAAAACATTCCACATTTATTTATTTTCATATGCTGCTTCATCTGTTAATGACTGTCTAGCATGAAAACAGAGTTGCATGCATATTAAAAGAACAATAATTTATTAGAGACCATTAGGGCCTGAATCTAGTCTCTGGCATTAAATGATTGTGTACCTCAGTTTCCTAATCTGAAAGGTCTCTCCATGTACTAATACTACTATCATAGAGATTAGATAAAATGGTATATGTAAAGCATTTATCACATATAGTGTTCTTCCATTGTTTTTAAATTATTAAAATAAGATGGGAAATTAGCCTAAAGCTTGAATTTACTATTTAGTATGGAAAAGCAGGATTCTAAGTTTTCAACATTCTTAAAGATTCATGTAATTTATTCTATGAGCTGTCTGGCTGAAAAGAGGGAGGAAGGTAATGATATTTATTAATAGTTTCAGTATGATATTTCCTCTGCAAAACAAAAGCCATTATACTAGGAAATGTCTGGAAATTCACTGAGTCTTGGTGGTTTACTTGGAAGTGCTTCTGCTCCCTTTCTAGCACAGGTGCTGTGATTACGACCTGGGCAGCATACCCCAGGTTTACAAAAAAGCTGTCTCAACAAAGGCTAGTCCCATGACACTAAGAAGGAGTAAGACTTACTGGAAGGAGTAAGACTGGGGGAGGTGTTTTATGAAAGCAAAAGGGAAGAATAAACTGGTTAAGGAAAGTAGGATGAAAAGCAGCTTCCAAATGTGGCAGCAATGGTACAGAACAATGTAAGCAACAGAACAAGCAGAGGCAGCTACCACAAGCAAATTCCTTTCCTTCCGTGGCCACCCGGCTACAAAGAGAACGCTTGGTGAAATACACATTCTACCTAATTGAGCCCCAATTTTAAATCCAGCCAAAGACTCTCTTACTGCCTTCAAGAAGAAGTTCAAATTCCTTAACTTGACATAGAAGATCCTTAATGTGAGATTATAGTTTACTTCTTCAGTCTCATCAGCACGTCATTCTCACCTCTAGGCCATTTGCACAAGCTATTCTTTCAGTCCTTGCTCCCCAGCTAACTCCATTCATCATCAGATTTTAACTTGAATTTCCACTCCCTCCTTCAATTCCCAAAGCAGTTGGGAGTCTGTGTATAAGTTCTTCATAGCACCCTGTGCTTTCTACTATTTGAACTCAAACTAAACCCAGGGTATACAGCCATGTTTATTTACTTGACTGTCCCCCACTCTGGATTGAATACACCTAAAGGACACAAAATATCTTGCTCATTTAAAGATTCCAATGCCTGAAATAGGCTCGAAGATAGGAGATAATTAATAAACATTTCTCAAGTAATTGAGCCAAAAGACAAATTCTTAAAAGGCTTCTTTCTTAAATAAATTCTTTAGAGATTAAAAAGTTCTAAAGGAACCTGCATGCTCTGATCTCAACCTACCTACCTACCTAGCCTTTCTCCCATTGCTTCTGTTTCATTTCCTTTATAGAATAATTATGCTGCTTTTATACTAGCTAACTAAGTGCATTACTACATCAACAACATGCCTTTTACTTTCTTATCACAGTACTTTCTTATCACAGTGACTCAGTGCTCCTCGAATCCTCACCCCACCTTTCAAACCTAGTTTTTAACAAAGACGCAAAAATGAAGCTTTCCTGTTCTTTCCAAGCCAGTCTCCCCTTCCTATGATGAAATCTAACATTACATTTATAACTCTTATGTACTTATATTCTTCCTTGTACAACTGTATGAAATTCCCTTAATACAGTGCAAAGTTTTTAGTAAGTATGCTATTTGTGGACTACATCTGTGCAATTTTGCATACTTACTAAAATATATTTGTAACCCCAAAATCAACAGTCATGATACTTTCATGGTTATTCATGAGTATGTACAAAGGAGCAAAAGATGAGTCATTCATCATACATATTTCCAGCTAAGGTCAAACAAGGTGACAATTTGACTTTTTGTTTCAGTCCTCATACTATACACAAGCATACTTTTTGTAGTCTATTTCGTACAATGCTTTTCACATTTTTTGTGGTTTACGTTGGTGATTTTGCTATATTATATGGCTCCCAATCAAGCTTAGTGTTCAAATGCTATCTAGTGTTCCTAAACCCAAGAAGGTTGTAATGTGCCTTACAGAGAAAATATTTTTCAGATAAACTTTGTTCAGGCCTAAGTTACAGTCCTACTGGCGGTCAGTTCAACATCAATGAATCAATAATATATATTTATGTACATTAAATAAGATGTATGTAAACAAAAACACACATAAAATAAGGTGACGTATTGATCAGCTGACAAACTATTGTGACCAGAGGCTCACAGGAACCTAATCCTATGTATTCCCCTAAATGCAATGGTTCATTTTCACTAATTCTGTTTTATAGTGACTTTTAAAAACATAACTACTTCACATAACAAGAAGTGACTGTATCTCATGCACTTTTATTTCCTTCTCAGTCCCTAACAATGAATGCCTCACATAAAATGGGTACTTAAAACTAGTGAATATATGAATGCCCCCTACCCAACAAACACACAAAGAAAATGACATAATAAGCATTACCCATACACACAAAAATTTTTTAAAGGCACACACAAAAATTTTTTAAAGGCTATCATGGAAGAATGTTTCAATCCCAGGTATTTTAGGGACATGGCTAGAAAGCTATATTAATTTACTGCCTCAGCCTGGTGACATTCCATCTCTACAAAAAAATATAAAATTAGTTGGGTGTTTGAGGTTGCTGTGAGCTGTGATGCCATGGCAGACAAAGTGAGACTGTCAAAAAAAAAAAAAAAAAAAAAAAAAAAAAAAAGAAAGAACGTGAAATGAACCCATTAAGATAGCTTATCTTTGGTGCTGAGTTGGATAGTGGATGGAAGGAAAGGAGTGTAGCAGGGGATAGTGGTCAAAATCATGATTATAACAGCAATTAAGAGCATGATCTCTGTACCTTCATCTCTGGGGTCAGACTGCCTAGATCCAAATCCCGAGAACACCCTTAATGATTGTGATACCTTAAGTGAGATAATTAAGCTCTTTCTGCCTCAGATTCCTCATCTGTAAAATGAGGATAATAACAGTATCCTCAAAGAATTATTGGATTAAATGAATTGTATGTTAGTCGCTGAGACCATGGCTGGCCCAACAGAGTTATGTGTGGTTTATGCCTGTAATCCTAGCACTCTGGGAGGCTGAGGAGGGTGGATTGTGTGAGCTCAGGAGTTTGAGACCAGCCTAAGAAAAAGTGAGACCCCATCTCTACTAAAAATAGAAAAACTGAGGCAAGACAATTGTTTAAGCACAAGAGCGTGAAGTTGCTGTGAGTTCCAGTATATACATGTTTTAGTTAACATGTCATGTAAAGTGAAAACTGCTTGTATAAAGAATTATTCTGGCTCAGCACCCGTAGCTCAGAGGCTAGGGCACCAGCCACATACACTGGAACTGGCAGGTTTGAATCCAGCCTGGGCCTGCCAAACATCAATGACAACTACAACCAAAAAATAGCCAGGCATTGTGGTGAGCACCTATAGTCCCAGCTACCTGGGAGGCTGAGGCAAGAGAATTGCTTAAACCTGCCCAAGAGTTTGAGGTTGCTGTGAGCTACGATGCCACAGCACTCTGCCCAGGGCAACAGCTTGAGACTCTGTCTCAAAAAAAAAAAAAAAAAAGAAAGAATTACTCCATCTTTAGAAGTGAAATCCATGATGGCTCCCAAATCCATTCTTGATAGCGAGAATGAGTAGGAATAAACATAATGGCTCTTTTTTTTCCTAATTTAAGTCAAAAGACTTGTGGATTCATATTCCAAATGAATTATGTATTTATTTTGAGGGTAAAGCTAGCATAAGTCCAAACTAAAGATATAAATGCTAAAGTTATCTATAAATTCTAGCTATTTGGGAGGTGGAGGGGTAAGATGACTTGGCCCAGGATTTCAAGAACATCCTGAGTAACACAGACCCCATCTCAATTTTTAAAAAAATCCACAAATAAATTAATCCTCAATACTTATTTCTCCAAATTTTGCACACATAGTTATTTTATACTTCAGCTTGCTAAATTAAGTGTCAACATTTATAACAGTGCTGCCATAAGTGACACTCTTAAATTACTCAGTAATCAGCTACTAGTTTAAACAATTCAAAAGGCAAATGGGGCTGCAACATATTAATAACGTAAGTATGAATTATAAGTGGAAGGCTATAACGGGAAATACCGTTAGGAAGCATATATTCTATGGGTGAATGTTATTGATATAATCAGACCAAGTATCTACAGTATATACACTTGTGTAGCATATGCTTTAATTTTGTCTGTTCATACTTAATTGATTTAAGAAAAGCAAATTACATTACTGGACACACGTGAAATACAGCATTCTTTACAAAACTTATTCTCTTAAGACTTAAAAATATAAAAACAAAACCATCACCAAACTTCCAAAGAGCTCTGTCCTCCATGCCAACTCTTTGAACTACAGGTGATCTTGTGTACTAAGGGGTTCTTGCAATGTCATACTTACAACAAAAATCTCTCTCTCTACACATATATGTATATATAATCTGTATTTTAAAAATCTGCTTTACAACTAAATGAAACCAAAACCAGGGGTGCTTGAAGAAATGGCTGATTCCAGAACTGAAGCAGTGAGAATACAGGATAAGCCTGAAACACCTTGTGCCAGAAACTGAAAAGGCATTCAAAAGAAAAGGAAGGTGGACCATGTCAAAAAGACACATGCTGGCTTTCCTGGGCTCCCACTGGCCATATCTGTGACAATTTGAGTATCAAAATTATTACAGGCAGTGAATAAATTACAAACCATTGAATAAAATGAAAATTCAAGCAGGAAGGAAGGAAAGAAAACAATGAGGCCTCCTGCTTATAGTAAACCTCACAGTAAACTAATAAATTTGGAAAGAATGGTAGAATTGGGGCCAAGCTTGGTGGTTCATGCCTGTAATCCTAGCCCTCTGGGAGGCTGAGGCAGGTGGATAGCCTCAGCTCAGGAGTTTGAGACCAGCCTGAGCAGGAGTGAGCAAGACCCCATCTATACTAAAAACAGAAAAACTAGCCAGGCATTGTGGCAGGCACCTATAGTCCCAACTACTTGGGAAGTTGAGGCAAGAGGGTCACTGGAGCCTAAGAGCATGAGGTTGCTGTGAGCTCACACCATAGCACTCTACCCAGGGTGACAGAGTAAGACTGTCTCAGGGGAAAAAAAAAGTGGTGGAGTGGGGGAAGGGGGGTAAGCATTACCCTTTTGTAATCATAGTAAAGACTGGTTCAAGCAAGAAGCATCAGTAGATGAAAAATCTAGATGGGGCAGTTTGATGATGAGAGGTCTCAGAGTCTCCTCACAGACTGCCTACTAATTGCAATGAGAAAAACAGTAACTACACGGTAGAGAAACCAAACATTTTGACCTAGTGACCAAAATTAACATCATCAATTAGATGCATATAGACACTGTGTCCATTCTGAAAAAGGACTCAATCACTTAATGCAGTACTGCACTTAGAATATATAACTTGAGGAAACATCAGCTAAACCTAAACTGAGAAACATTCTATAAGAATGACTTGTAGTTTTCAAAAATGCCTATGTAATGAAAGACAAAGAAAGGTTAAGGAACTCTTCATTAAAGGAGACTAAAGAATCATAGCAATTCAATGCATTGCATGATCCTGAACAGAATGCACCGAACAACTAACAAAATTAGAATACAGACTATAGAGAAATAAAACTATTGTTTCAATGTTAAATTGTATGAACTTAGTAACTATATTATGGCTATGTAAGAGAAAATCTTTGTGCTTAGGAAATGCACATTGGAGTACTGAAGCAAAAGAGGCAGGATGCCATAACTTTCAAATGGATCAGAGAAATATGTGTGTGTAGATAGAAAAAGACTGGGGTATGGGGAGGGAGAATGACAAGCTAGTATGGCAAAACCTTACAAGCTGATGAATGTGGTTCAAGGATATACAGTATACAAGTATTCTGTGTATTACTCTTGAAACTTTAATTTTAAAATAGAAAGTTATTGGCCAGGCACAGTTGCTCATTCCTGTAATCCTAGCACTGTGGGAGACCGAGGTATGTAGACTGCTTGAGCTCAGGAGTTCTAGACCAGTCTGAGCAAGAGCCAGACCCCATCTCTAACTAAAAATAGAAAAAAAAAAAAAAAACTAGTCTGGTGTTGTGGTAGGTACCCATAGTTCTAGCTACTCAGGAGGCTAAAGCAAGAGGATTGCACAAACCCAGGAGTTTGAGATTGCTGTGAAAAAAACAAAAGAAAGTTATTTTAAAAATTTGCCTCATTGCACAACATTGTGAATGTTCTAAAAACTACTGAATTGAACATATAAAACGGTTAATTTTATGTAAAGTGACTTTCATCTCAATACAAAAAATATTATTTTAAAAATCTGCCTCAATAAGTAACATACAGAATTTGGAATAAAGTCAAACTGCATGAAAAGGATTGGTTGGTATTTCCTTTTCTTTCTGAGCTCTCATTTTCTAGATTTTAAAATTTAAAGAATATTTATTTAGAGTTGAACTAGGCAATAACTACCTCTCAAGTGCAATCATTCCTCCATTAAAACACTAAAGAGTTAAGAGGCAGCATAAGCATTACGCTTTTAGATGCATAATGGGTAAGTTTTAACATAAAGGAAAGTTTACCAAAGACACATTTATTTTAAAATTTAGGCTTTCCTTAGTTTTATAATTAACATCTTATTTAATAGTTAGGGTATAGCAAAATGAACAATCACAATCAGTATTGTTGAAGTTATGCAAATTTTATTCTTTTGGAATACACCCCCCAAAACCATGTTAGTTGGTCAAGCAACCTTGAATATTTGTAAGTAAAAAATCTTAAGTGATTTTACTCAACATATAAACAGGCCAACACCACCAGGCATGAGACTTAAAATTCGCAAAGTTCTTACAATTATTCTAATTAATAACAAAAATTAATAAAAAGCTAGCAGAAAGTTATATTTATATACAAAGGTAATAGAATATTTATGACTCAAAATAACTAGTCTCACTTGCTAGAAAAACTTTTAGTCAAATATTTAGCGTAAAATATTTATCTGAGAGTTGCTTTGTAAGCACTAGTCATTACAAATTCAACTGTATATGCTATGGTAAGAATTATTGAGCCAAGTAAAGTCCCTCAAACTTCTAATACATTCTAATACATTTTTAAAATGTATTAGATGCAACTTCTAATACATTTAAAAAAACTAAGCTCCCAAGGTGAATTTTCTTAAAAGTATAGTAGTATTATTTCTATTCAGTAACTCACAGCCCAAACCAAAACACTCCTATTCCACACTTGAAAAGGAGCTTCAGACTCATGTTATTTTATATATAAGTTTAAGTGAAACATTTTTTCCTACTGCTGGCAGTTGCTTAAGGCCACTTGCACAGGTTTGCATTTTAGTAGATCAATTTTGTTTTAAAAAAGAAAACAACAGTGGACTATTTTTCTTGCCAAGAAATATTATGTGTTAGACTGGTTTTACAAGAAGATTAAATGTACAAGGCATTCGGAAATTAATTAAGAGTTTTATTTGCATTATAGATCCCAATTCTAGTTTTCTAGCCACTAAAATAATCCTTATGCTTAGGAAATGCACATTGGAGTATTTAGTTAAGTAAAAATCTTAATATTAAAGGATTTTAACATTTTATAAAAATGTATTTGCCAACTTTTAAATTCCTATTAATTAAAACTAACCTAAAAAATATTTTTCATCTGTAACTTTTAACTTTTGGATTACACTTTTGAAGTTATCTAACAATGACAAAACTAAAGAAATGAAAGTAAAAAGCAATAATTTAGTAACCAAAGTAGTAAACGTCTTCACAATGTTAGCTCACTTAATTCTCTTAAAAGTCTTCATTTTATATGGCAGGAGTGGAGAAGTATCTTGCCTCATGTCTTCCTTCCAAATACCCCCTCCTACTCCTCATTTAAAAATAAAATAGAAACTCAACAAAATGTGATCAAGTTTAGCACATTCATAATCAGTTATCCTCTTAGATAGGTGGTATTCTATTTTAAACACTCTATTAAGGTAATTCTATCAAATGTATTATCTTACTCTTTCAGGAGAAAAATCTAAAACAAAGTACTAAACTCAGTTAACATTTTTTAAAAAGGCATAAAACCTTCCAAGAGAATGACAAAATGAGACATCCTATACTAGCGCAATATGTGGAAATTATATCTTTGTAGACAAAAAGGCTTGCTATTGCAGTTTGATTATGTCATTTATAGATTTTTTTATTCCAACCTAATTAAATTCAGATGTGTTAGCAAACATCAAACACTAATTGAAAGAATGTAACTCTAAAAAATCCTACCAACAAAACGGTAAAATGAGAAATCCTATACCCAAGAGTGATAAGTTTGTGACACCACCTCTATGCAAACTCAAATACTTGATGTTTTATTTAAATCAGGAGTGTCCAACCTGTGTTGCATGGACCACATGCTGATCTCGTAAGGACTTTTTTTGCTTCTCTGTGGTGTCTGATATCACAGAAAATATACAGACTTTTTTTTTTTGCTAATCAACTTTCCTTAGTGTTTGTGTAATTTAATGTGGCCCTAGACAACTGTTAATTTTTCTTTTCTTTTCTTGTCTTTTTTTTTTGTTGTTGTTGTTGTTTCTTTTTTTTTTTTTGAGACAGTGTATCAAAGCTGTCGCCCTAGGTAGAGACCTGTGGCATCACTGCTCACAGCAACCTCAAACTCTTGGGCTTAAGCAATTCTCTTGCCTCAGCCTCCCAAGTAGCTGGGACTACAGGCTCCTGCCACAACACCCAGCTGTTTGTTGTTGTTGTTGCAGTTGTCATTGTTGTTTTAGCTGGTCCGGCCCAGTTAGAACCCGCCAGTCTCGCTGTATATAGCCGGCGCCCTACCCACCTAGCTATGTGTGCCGCCAACTCTTAATTTTTCCAGTGTGCAATATAAAAGAGAAAAAGGTTGGACAAACATGTTTTAAATTAAGTAGGCTACAGTTTTTTTTTTTAATTTTCAAGAGTGATTTAACTTAGATGCACTACCAAATCCCCAAAACAAGACTCAACTTTTCTGACATGAAGGAAACTATTTCCAGAACCTAACTACCAGAATTTTGAAAACCTTTACAATTTATTTTCCTTTCAAATTCTCAAAAAAAGAAAACACTGAGATTTCAAATAATTTATAATTTAGACTATGTGACTGAGGTAGAATAGGGACCTACTTTCTTTTGCAATAGAATTAGCTTTTAAGAAAATATTCTTTGATGTCATTCTATGCTTGGAACCTTTTGGGAGTGGGTTCTAATTAGTGAGGCTACATCACTTGATCTGTACTTCAGTTTTTTCATTCCATATTTGATATCTTATTCAGCTACCTAACCTTCCTCCCAGAAAGTATACATTTTTTTAAATACCAGGATCTATAATATCTCCTTAACATTTTTATTTTAGCCATAATAATCTTTTCTAGTCTCTGAATTCCTACAGTATTTACAGCATCCAAATTTGGATATTTTATCATCTTGTATCATTCTCCATTTCTTTTTCATGTGCTTTTCACATGCATTTGCTTTATAAAACTATAAGCTGCCCACTTTCTAGTTGGGCAGCCTATCGCATTGGCTGTGGTACACTTCAAGGTTCATGCCAAGTATTTAAGAAGCACTCACTAAGGACCCTTACAAGATACAACTAAGATTAATAAAGATATCAAGTTTCTGTGTAGCATTTAAATATTTACAACTTAAGCCAAAAATATACTAATTGGATAGGTATATAAGGAACTAAAGGACCTACGTGATCCATTTTAAAACATTAAAAGAACTGGAAAAAGTTGTACGTAAACCATAGATTCATACAACACAGAGCTACAGGCATACCAAACTGACCATAACATAAAGATCATAGGATTACAAAACTTTTAAAAGTTGTAGAAAATGGTTTCAGAAGACTGATTTTTTTTTTTGAGACAAGGTCTTACTCTCCCCCAGGATAGAGTACAACTTCATCATAGCTCAGTGCAACTCAATTTCTTGGACTCAAATGATCCTCCTATCTCAACCTCCCAAGCAGCTGGGACTACAGGTATGCAACACCAGGCCTGGCTAATTTTTTAAATTTTTTGTAGAGACCAGGTCTGCCTCTTGCTCAGCCTGGTCTCAAACTCCTAGCCTCAAGCAATCCTCACTGTTGGCCTCCCAAAGTACTAGGATTACAGGTGCATGACCAGGCTTTAACTATACCTTAAACATCTAATACAGCTTGTGAATGTTACATTTTTAGGGTTGACTGTGCAGAGGGCATCTTTGTAACAATAGTAAAGACCTTCCTTTTCCCTTATTGAAGCATCTGTTTGCTTCTTTTTCACTGAGGATCATCCAACTTACAGACATTTTCAGATTACTACAAAAGGTCAGAAAAACTCCCTTGTATGACAGGTACATATGGGGAAAAAGTAAAAATCCTCCATGAATTTGGTTCAGAATCTTAAGTACTATAAATTTTGTCCAACCAATTTTTTATTTGCATCAAGTATGCACTAGTAATTCACCTTTATGATAATGAAATACAAGCACACCTCAATTTATTGTACTTTGCAGATATAGCTTTTTTCTTTTTTAATAAACAATTAAAGGGCTTGGCGCCTGTAGCACAGTGGTTACAGCTCTGGGCACATACACTGAGGGTGGTAGGTTCTAACCCAACCTGGGCCGGCTAAAAACAATGACAACTGCAACAAAAAATAGCCGGGCGTTGTGTCAGGCACCCGTAGTCCCAACTACTTGGGAGGCTGAGACAAGAGAATCACTTAAGCCTAAGAGTTTGAGGTTGCTGTGAGCTGTGATGCCACAGCACTCTACCCAGGGCGACATAGTGAGACCCTGTCTCAAACAAACAGACAAATAAATAATAAATAAATAAAAACAAAGGTTTGTGGCAACTTTGATGGAGCAAGTCTATTAGTGTACTCACTTCATGTCTCACATTTTGGTAACCATCACATATTTAAAATTTTTTCATTATTATTATATTGGTTAAGATGACCTGTGATTGGCTCTTTCATGTTACTACTATAATCATTTTGGGGTACTAGCTATGACATCATGGCACTTTACTAAGGAGGACAAAGTGAGATTCTGTCTCAAAAAAAAAAAAAAAAAAATTATGCTAAACCTTACTCTATGCTTTATAAATGGAACAACAAAACCTGGATGACACCACATTTGTTAACAGCAGGGTTTACTGAATAGCTTAAGCCTATGGTTAAGACCTGCTTAGAAAAAGAAATTTCTTTCAAAATACTGTTGCTCATTCACAATGAGTCACTCAAGAGTGCTGATGGAGACACACAAGGAGACTAATGTCTTGACGCCTGCTAAACATCCATTCTGCAGCTCACTGATCCAGGAATTACTTAAGACTTTCAAATCTTATTAAGAAATACATTCCGTAAGGCTATAGGGGCCATAAAGTGATTCCTTTGACACATCTGGGCAACATAAATTGGAAATCTTCTGGAAAGGATTCACTTTACTAGATGCCATTAAGAACACTCAGGATTCATGGGAGAGTTCAAAATATCATTAATAGGAGTTTGGAAGAAATTGATTCCAATCCTCATGAATGTCTTTGAAGGGTTCAAGACTTCAGTGGAAGAAGTAACTGCAGATGTGGCAAGAAAACTAGAACTGTAAGCAGAGGCTTAAGAGATGACAGAACTGCTGCAATCTCAGTAAAACTTGAACGAAGAGTTACTTCTTCTGGATGAGCAAGGAAGTGGTTTCTTGAGATAAAAATCTATTCCCAATGAAGATGCTGTCAACATTGTTGAAATGACAACGAAGGATTTAGAATATTACATAAACATAGTTGATAAAGCAGTAGCAGAGTTTGAGAGAACTGACTCCAATTTTGAAGTCAGTTCTACTGTGCGTAAAATGCTATCAACAGCACTGGATGCTACCAAGGAATCTGTCATGAAACGAGTTGATCAATGCCGCAATCTTCACTGCTGTCCTGTTTTAAGAAACGGCTACTGTCACCCCAACCTTCGATAACCACATCCCTAATCCGTAAGCAGCCATCAACACAGCGTCAATTCTGACTTGCTTAAGGCTAAGATGATTGTCAGCATTTTTTAGCAATATTTTAAAATTAAAATTTTTACACATAACACTACTGCACTTACTAGACTACATTATAGTATAAACATAACTTTTACATGCACTAGAAAACCAAAAGTTTTGTGCAACTCCTTTTATTTACAATATCCATTTTACTGCAGTGATCTGGAACTGAACCTGCAATACCACCAATGCTTGTTTAACAAAAAATTGTTAAATAATGCCTTGCAAAAAATTACCAATCACTGGTAAATATGTATCGAGAGTGGATCATTTAGATTTAAATCTAGACTATTTTCCAAAGGTGTCTCCAGTAGCAAGTTCTTGGATTTCTCTGTGCTCAGTTTCCTTGTCAGAAAATTAAAGGCAGAAACAGTGTTGTCTCCACTGTTCTTGGCACATAGCAAATACTCAATGACTATTAGCTTTTATTATTAGAATACCTGGATTTAAAGTATATACCAGAGTCTGAAGGATATATCAGAGTAATTAGAATATAAACTTACCAAATTTAACATTTGTTCAAAAATATTTGTTGACCAGCTACTATATAATCATAACTGTTCTAAGAGTTAGTAATAGCAATAAACAAAACAAAGTCCCTGCCCTTAAGGAATTTATATGCCAGAGGCATCAGAGGAATACATTGTAAACAGAGGCAGGCAGGCACAGGGAAAGAGCAAGGTGTGTGAGTACATGCTATGTAATGTACAAGGTAACTAAACTACAGAGAGTAAGGGAGAAAGGCAGGAGATGAAGAGCCAGATCATGTACAGCTGTGAGGAGAGGGGATTATAAGGTTAAACATTTTATATGGTCTCACAAGAAATGAGCCATACTTCAAAAGTCCATTCAGTACTATATTTACAACTGTAAGCCAACCACATCAAACTATGTTATTTAACCACTGTACTTCAACTGCAAATTAAAACACACAGTTTTACCCACACAACCTTAAATCACTTTAAACAAATGACAATGAATGAGAAAAAATAATAGAAAAAAGCTGTGTGAATTATTTGCATCATTCATTAATGATTTACTAAAAATGTATGAAAACAAATGGCAAAATAAATAAACTGAATTGCAAATACATGTCATTTTTCTATTATAAAAATATAGACTATCTGAATGAGAATTCTTGAGTGAAACATTTCAAAAGAATGCACATTTACTACATAATGGTGAATTTAGGCAAAAGTTACAAAGAAAATTATTTATACCTATTAGAACCTAGCAGAACTTAAATAACTGTCCTAAACAAAATGTCAAAAAACATTCTAAGATATGTAACTAACTGTAATTGTATTTTTATTTTTTTTAAAGACGCAGCTTCATGAAGTTGCCTAGGCTAGTCTCAACTCCTGGATTCAAGAATCCTCCTGCCTCAGTCTCCCAAATACCTAGGACTACAGGCACTAAACTTTCCTTAAGTGAAGTGCAAAGCAAGTATGTCAGGCTGGGCACCCTGGCTCACACCTGTAATCCTAGCACTCTGCGAGGCTGAAGCAGGAGGATTGAGCTCAGAAGTTTGAGACCAGCCTCAACAAGAGCGAGACCACACCTCTACTAAAAACAGAAAATAATGTGCTGGGTGTTGTAGTGGTCACCTTTAGTCCCAGCTACTCAGGAGGCTGAGGTTGGGGGATTGCTTGAGCCCAGGAGTTTGAGGCTGCTGTGTGGGCTAGGGTGAAGCCATGGCAATCTAGTCTGGACAACAGAGTCAGACTCTGTCTCAAAAAAAAGCACAGCACCCATAGCACAGTGGTTATGGTGCCAGCCACATACACCAAAGCGGGCAGGTTTGAACCTGGCCTGGGCCAGCTAAACAATAACATCTGTAACAAAAAATAGCCAGGTGTTGTGGTAGGCACCTGTAGTTCCAGCTACCTGGGAGGCTGAGGCAAGAGAATCTCTTTAACCCAAGCTTGAGGTTGCTGTGAGGTGTGACACCAGCACTCTACCAAGGGTGACATAGTGAGACTCTGTCTCAAAAAAAAAAGCATGTATGTCTATTATTGCACACTACCAAAAATCACTCATATTTATTAAGTCAAATTCAAACCTATCCATAAGCCATAAATAGCTATAAATTGGCTCCAACATGAGAATATGTTATATTCCTTTACCTATATTTAATTTGCAGACAAAGAGCCATGATAAGCAAAAAAGCATTTCTTACCAGTTTGGAAGAATGGGTTAAATAACTGGAAAGCTCTTTCTGCAAGGTGTTCCTTGTATATACTTACTGCACACGTATTGTCATGAGATTAATTTGGTATAGCATATTTTAGTGGATTCATTTTCTTGATATTGTTCAGTTTCTTAAGGATAAACTGTTAACTTCAATTTTCACTCATAAAGTACAGTAAATATTTTTATGTTTTAGAAGAAATGTTTTACATTAGCAGTTACTTTACAATTCTAAGAAAACATAAAACAAGCTAGACAAAATATTAAGAAATGGCAGATGGAAATAGCAATATGTCTTTCCAAACACTTTATTCTTCAACACGTCTTTTGAAAGAGTATTTCTGCAATAATACTACTTTATAATCCAGGGTGTCCCCAAGGTTACTTATAAAAGTCACCATACATAGGGAAGATAGGAAACTGCAGCCTTTACTTACAAAATATTCATTGCAAAATTTTGCAAAGAGGTGCCAACACATAGAGAATATTTTGAAAACATTTTGTACAATTCTGTGATGAATATTTTGTAATAAAGGAATTTTTTTTTTCTTGAGACAGAGTCTCACTCTGTTATCCAGGCTAGAGTGCTGTGGCGTCGTCATAGCTCACAGCAACCTTAACTTCTTAGGCTCAAGCAATCCTTTTGCCTCGGCCTCCCAAGTAGCTGAGACTACAGGCAAGCACAACCATGCCCAGCTAATTTTTTCTATTTTTAGTAGAGATAGGGTCTTGCTATGTTCAGGCTGATCTTGAACTCCTATGTTCAAGCAATCCTCCCACCTCAGCCTGTCAGAGTACTGGGTAAAAAGGTAGGTTTAGCTGAAATTTCCCATTTTCCTTATGTATGGCAACTTTATGGGTGACCTTGGGGACGCCCTGTATTAAAGAGCCATTTATTATTTGGCAAAAATAATACATGGCACATACTATAGACGTATTTAAATGAGTTTTCATATATGTAGTTTGTCTGTTTAGCTGAACAGTTTTAAGAGAGAGCACTCAGCCCGGTGGGGTGGCTTGTGCCTGTAATCCTAGCACTGTGGGAGAGTGAGGAGGGAGGATTGCTTGAGCTCAGTTGTTGAGACTTGTCTGAGCAAAAGTGAGACCTGAGCAAAAATAAAACCCCCTCCCCAAAAAAGAGCACTCACTGAAAATGAATTCAGGGGATGAAGACACAGTTCTTACGTGCTTGCAAATAATCTAGTCTGACAATATATTTTCTCAAACATCGTATTCTTTTGATTTTTCTAGTGTTAGATTTTGTGCATAACAGTAATAACAGTAATACATGTTTCGCAAGTTTCCTGTATGTCAAGTACTATCCTGTTTAACATTTAATCCTCATAACATGTAAAATAAATATTATCATCTCCATTTTATAGAAAGGGAAATTCAGACACACCACTCTAATGCCTATTTCTCAGTAGAGGACCTAAGATTTTCACCCAATTCTCAACCATATACCACGGTCTTCCAGATTCATTAAGTACCAACCAGAGGTGCCTAACCAAAGTATTTGACTAGTAAATTACCATAAAAATGCAAAGATGGAAAAACATTCATAATTAACCTAAATAAAGCTCATATGAGGCGACACTTTAAAAAAACAAGGAATAAATAGTAAAATATGCTGCCCCAGAAGGTAATACCCTGTAGAGACCAAAAGGAGTTAACTCTTCCTTTAAAAATAACCATGAGAAATACTCAAAATGTACTTTGAATCTGTGTAGTCTTGCTCCCCAAAACTGGAACTAGAATTTGATTAAGTAACTAGATACAATTACTAATTTACAGGAAATACCAGAGAACAGAAGAACAAATAAATATAACACCATGGGGCTGCAATTAGAAAAATCCATACTGGCTCGGTGCCTGTAGCTCAAGCGGCTAAGGTGCCAGCCACATACACCAGAGCTGGCGGGTTTGAATCCAGCCCAGACCCACCAAACAACAACGACAACTACAACCAAAAAATAGCCACGCATTGTGGCAGACGCCTGTAGTCCCAGCTACTTGGGAGGCTGAGGCAAGAGAATCACTTAAGCCCAAGAGTTAAAGGTTGCTGTAAGCTCTGATGCCACAGCACTCTACCCAGGGCAACAGCTTGAGGCTCTGTCTAAAAACAAAAAAAAAAAAAAGAAAGAAAAGAAAAATCCATACTGAAAGAAAATGCCAATAACCCAGTTTCTTCAACAAGTAAACAATGAGGGGGAAGAAAAAAGAGGATAAAGATTGAACCTACAGATTGAGGGAATCCAGAGATATATGTCAGAAATAGCAAAAATGAAATATGAGACAAGAAAGAAAGAAATACTGACTGGATATCTTAATATCAAGGGATCCACCTGTTACTTAAGGAATAATAATGGTATGTGGTTATGGCAAAAAAAGATGACTCTTTACATTTTAGGGACGGATACATTTAATAGATGAAACGATAGGTTTCTGGGATTTACTTCAAAATATGGAATGGGCATGGTAGATGGAAGTACAGTTCATGCAAGATTAGCTAAATTGTTGAAGTTAGGTCATGTCTCCACAAAAATTCATTACAATAATTTTTGGATATATTTGAAATCCTGCATAATGAAAACTAAATAAATTCTAGCTAGACAGTAGACCTAAATATGAAAAGCAAAACAACAAAGCTTCCAAAAGAATAAAATATAATAGTTGCTTTCTTTTCTCTTAAAGAAACTATTAAATAGACATTGAAAATGAGTAGAAAAATAATACTTCAGAAAAAGATTCAACCATGGAGTCATGCTGTAAAAATTAAATGTACTAGTAAGTCATACTTAAAAAAAGCTAAGTATTTAGTGGACATATCAGTAAACAGATGAAACACTACTTGGAAACTAATGCTAAAGTAAACAAGAAAACACAAGAGGCAGCAAAGTACTTTTTAAAAGCACCTTAACAGTAGTTCTAAATGGACTACTGTAAACTACAGACAAAAACACCCTTCAGAAATGTTGGCAAAAAATAAATTAAACTCAGGCGGCGTCTATGACTCAGTGGGTAGGGCGCTAGCCCCATATAATGAGGGTGGCAGGTTCGAACCTGGCCTTGGCCAAACTGCAACAAAAAAATAGCCGGGCATCATGGCGGGCGCCTATAGTCCCAGCTACTCAGGAGGCTGAGACAAGAGAATCGCCTAAGCCCAGGAGTTGGAGGTTGCTATGAGTTATGATGCCACAGCACTCTACTACGGGCAATAAAGTGAGACTATCTCTAAAAAATAAATAAATAAGTAAACTCACCTTTCTTTGGAATTAAATTCTTTTTTATTTATTTTTTTTTGTTTGCTTTTTTTTTTTAATTGTTGGGGATTCACTGAGGGTACAATAAACCAGGTTACACTGATTTGGAATTAAATTCTTAATATCTACTTGTGTCTAGTTACTAGAAAAGGAGAATTGGCTCAGCGCCTATAGCTCAGCGGCTAGGGCACCAGCCACATACACTGGAGCTGGCAGGTTCGAATCCAGCCTGGGTCTGCCAAACAACGACAACTACAACCAAAAAAATAGCTGGGTGCTGTGGCAGGTTCCTGTAGTCCCACGTACTTGGGAGGCTGAGGCAAGAGAATCACTCAAGCCCGAGAGTTCAGGGTTGCTGTGAGCTGTGACACCACGGCCCCCTACCGAGGGTGACATAGTGAGACTCTGTCTCAAAAAAAAAGAAAGAAAAGAAAAACGAAAATGGAGAATAATTAAGTCACTGTTTCAGCAATAACAATTCTATACAATCAATTCAGAGAAAAGTTGATACGGGAAGATCAAAAAGCTGACAATCATCTCATCATCTTTGCTTTCAAGTTCCAAGAAATAAACTAACAGAGATTTATTGGTAACATAAGGGAAATATATTTGAGGACTAAAAGTAAAACCAATAGTAAGTCCAAGGTGTGGTATATTTGTAATAGCAAGGTTCTTAAAGGAAGTATACTTTTCAAGTTCAGAAAACAGTATACTAATCCAATAACTAAGTGCATCACTGTTAACATAACTGAATGTACTATTCTCTATAAAAGCAAAACATTCTCCCTATGAGGTCAGATAGACCAAAATGGTAGTTTGTACAGTTCTTCTACATTATCTAAACATTGAGTAAAAACAAGCAAATATACCCCAACAAAAATCAATTTATTACAGAAAAAATGTAAACTATGCTTAACAGAATAACCTAAAATGTACTATTTATAACAGGTGCCTCAGGAACCTAGCCAGAGCTGTTTCAATCACTATAATACTAAGAAAAAGGGCCACTGATGAAATAGACTTACCATTAATACTACTCCCTGCAAGAAGAGAGAAGGGTTAGTTGAGTTTGAACAGTAAGTAGTTTTAATCTATTGCTACCATGTCACCTTCACTACACCCCCCAAATTTGAAGAGAAAATGTGGCAGAACTGCAACTTTCAATTTGTACCATGTATGAGATGACAAAATATAAACATGTTCAATTTTATTACAAAAAAAATTAAGGGAGACAGGTCACAGGATGACAATGGTCAAGCTGTCACAAGATGACAATAGTTGGTGGGAGTGGTGTCACTTATCCTTTCCTGCCACAACTGTCTTCTATATAACTTGATTACAAGTAGGAGGAAACTAGCACTACAAACTCTGGATGCCCTATGGCTTTACTTATCTGCTTTCCTGTAGTTCCACATTGTTCTGCAAAACAGATTCATTTAATACCACCAGGAGGTGCAACAATTATGGAAAATATTCCCCCACTTCCAGAAAGTCTTCAAGGTTTCAAAAGCCAATGTTTGAAATATACTATTACATATACTTAAGAAATGCTAACATACTGAATCGAAGCGTGGCTCCAAGAAACATATTTTGAAAGAGTACATTTTTCTTTCTTAAGTACTGGGTAGCAATATATACTCAAAGTCTTAGTTTCCCTGAGTCATGGGCTATACTTACTGCATAAAACATTTAAATATAACATTTATTGATCTCTACTTAAGAAAATTTCCCTTTCCAGTCTAAATGGTCTCTGGAGGATAATGACTTTCCAAAATTTGTCTGCTACTGTTAAATACTAGTTCCAAATATTTCTCCTTGATGGAAACGTTTCTTCAAATAGCCAACAAAGCTGTAAAATGTCTTATTCTAGCTCAGTCTTCTGATTTATAGATAAGGAACCCGAAGTCTGGAGATTCGTGATACTGCCTAAAATCATATCTATAGCTAAGTTTAAAAGGCAGTGTCAGAATTTGAACCCAAACATCCAAACTGCCTAACCAGTGCCCCTCCTGTTATACAAGCCCTCTTTCTATTAATACACCTATCAGAGCAGTCCTTAATCACTTCACTGTTTCTTCATTTACAAGTTTCCTCATTATGTTACCCCTCTGATAATCAGAGCAGCCATTCTTATGGATCTGCTTCCTCCCCATTATGGCATTTTCAGGTGCAGAGTCTAACGGGACATAATGCCACAGGTACATGGTTCTGCAAGATGCTTACAGTTTAGAGAATTTCTTCTCTTCCTGACAGTAAAAGATAAAAATTAAATCCTGAATACTCATCAGTAAAATAACCTCATGTTCTAATCTTAATGTGTGTCAGACACCCACGAAAGCTTTTAAAAGTCCTTGGTGGATAACATTCTTATTATGTTCTTGAAAAACTTGGCTCAAATCTACATCCTAAATTGCTTAGTAAAAAAGAAAACATGTTATTTTTCAACACTCTTCCATTAGATGACTTGGTAACTACTCACATGACAAATTCAACTGGAAGTATTTGAAGAATAGGATTATAATATAGATGATAAAACCAAACAAATAGGAAAGGAAAAACAACAGCAAGAAAATATTGCCTTATTTCTATCTTCTGAAAAATGTCAGCCTCTTCAAATTTTTGAGTATCACGAATTTAGTCCTCTAAAATGACAAGGTGTTTCTTAGTAGTTTTCTTTAGCTGTTCTCTGATTTAGAAATAAAGAGGTAGTTTTCTGAGGTCTTCTGATGGACTTTTAAAAACTACTTAAGTCAGTATCCTAGTCTTTATACAATACATGAAAACAATATCCAATGAACCTGAATGTGGAAAAGAATCATTATTTATTTCATCTTTGGTAAGCAAAAAGCAAACATGCCCCCAAAATCTGTAAGTTTCATGGCCAAATGAATAGTTGGAAAATTATTAAAGCAAATCATTTTTTTAAACTTAGAGCTCCTCCCTTAATGAAGTTTATCCCACTCTAAATGCAGAACACTTGCTGTAGTTCTGAAAGTATACTGATCTAAATATACTGTTAATGACTTTATATGCAATCTAAACACTTAGTCCTTAATCTTCACAACAAAATTCTGAGATATTATTACCGTATTTTCATTTGCACCAGAGAAAACTAGGGTACTGAGAAGTCAAATAACTTGTCCAAGGTTACAAAGCTTGAACCGAGGTCTGCAGGTTCTGAAACCTATGCTCCTTAGGCACTCTACTGCTTTCTCAGTAGCACAGAAAATTTGAAAATACAGTCAAATACTAAGTTCTATCCGATGTATTATCCAAGCCATTAGGAATTATTTAGTTTTCTGGTGTCAAGGAAACAGTTTGCCATCTACACTTCCCGATTTTAGGTTAAAGTGGGTGGCATAACTGAACTCTTTTTCTCACCACACTTATTGCATAATCACTCAAACCCAAAAGAAAGAGGACTGGTTAAATTTTTAAACTTTATTTCCTGCTGACTTAGGAGATCTTATTTAATCACTGTTATATCTGATCTTATCAATTTAAATGTTAAGGTTTTCCTAGTGCCGTAAGACACTAAAATTATTTTAGTCTTAAAGGAATCAACCAGGCACTGGGCATTTTACCTGTCAAGGAAGTTAAAAGCAGATCAACAGAATGTAAACCTGGCTTTTCTTCTTCCAAGAAAATTTCATAATGACTTCTTAATTAAACTAATGGAGCAAGTAGCCCACCAAAAATAAAATGTCCGAAACAGAGGAAAAGAATCACAAGAAGTTGTATGATCTACTTTCACTAGTGTTAAAAAAAGCATAGGTTGAGTCTCCTCTTGAGTAACTTTAGCCTGACCACAATGGCCACTTGTTACACCTACCACCCACTCCAACACTTCAGGTTCACTGGAAACTAAAAAGAGCCTAGGAAGGTAAAAGACATACTCCAACCAGGCCTAAAGTCTCTCCGTACCACACCCCGAGGACACTGAGGACCAGGGCATTGGGTCCCCCCACCTCCAAACCTTCCCACCTGCGCAGAAGGCAAAGCTCATAACCAGAGACCAAGACAGTCCTCCGGCCAGGGCAGTGACCCAACTCCAGAGAACCCACCCCTTCTCTGACCACAACGTCCGCACTCAGGGGTGAAGGTAGAAAGAACAGGAAGGCCTAGAGAGGAGAGAAAGGAACTAAAAGGCCGTTTTGAAACGAAGGAGGGAGCAAAGGAGGGGTCCCTCCCCAGCCTCGCCAGTGGGGACGAGGCCCGTGGTCGCGGAGGGAGCCGACAGGCGCCATGATGCGGCTCGCTGAACCGGGGGGCGTGACGCGGACAACCCCCTGCTCAGGGCCAGTTCCCTTTCACCTCTTATCCCCCGCACTAGCGTGGGCCTTGGCCACAACTGCCCCCCGATACTCACGCTTTGTCCACCAGCTCTCGCACCTTCCACATGTTCAACATCTTGCCCCGCGCGGGCCAGGCCGCCACCTCCCTCTCCTGCTCCCCACAGACCCCGGGAAACTTCCGTGCCGGGGCAAGTCCAGGCCGGTGTCGCTGCCACCCACCGCCTCGAACTCTCCCAGTCAGGTCCTTCCCCTGCCACAGCCGCCAGCCGCCAGCCGCCGGTGACACGTCGAGACGCGGCAGCAGAAGCGCTGCGTGGAGCGGAAGTGCCCGGTCTTCCGCTGCTGCGCGCAGGGCACGCCGGGACTTGTAGTTTTCTCTGGTCTCCGAGCGGTCGGGTCAAGTAGCCAGAGCTGATGTGCTCTGCCAACGTGGGATGGTTTCTCTTAAAGTCTCGGAGTCGGTACACAAGAACTACTGAGCCAGAAACTCAGGGTCGGGGCCCACCGATCTGTGCTTCAACAAATTTTCCAAGAGATTATGATCACGCTCAAGTTTCAGGATCGCTGGTGTAGGATCTAGCCACCTCCAAACATTCTTTTCAAAAGTCAGGTATTATTATGTTATTAGTCATGATTACACGGGAAGTGTGATTGGCATATGTCTTTCTTATTGACACATACAACGTTGTATTTATTTCCAAATGTACAAATACACTTAAATCTCTCAGCCTTAGTTTCCACCCTGTATATTGAATAAGTTGTATTCTAAACCTTTTCCTTTCTGATTCTAATACAATGATTTTATAGACCCCCCTACATTGATTTTTTTTTTTTTTTTTTTTTTGAGACAGAGTCTCATTCTGGTGAGACCTCCAATTCTTGGACTTAAGTGATGCTCTTGCCTCAGCCTCCCAAGTAGTTGGGGTTACAGGCACCCACCACAACGTAAGGCTATTTTTTTTGTTGTTGCTACAGTTGTCATTGTTGTTTAGCAGGCCCACACCCGTTCGAAAACGCCACCCTCGGTGCATGTGGCCGGTGCCATAACCACTGTGCTATGGCGCCAACCCCCTACTTGATATTCCTGTTAGATACTTTATTATAAACCTCACAAACTCAGTTCACACTCCATGAGAAACTAGAAAGACAATAAATTACACACACACACATTGTATATGATACACCCAAGAACTTGGCAAGTTTAGGTTTTACACTTTACACACTCTGGTTTCAGTGTTTATTGCAATGGCTTCCATCACTTTGTTTTTCACTTACTCATTTTTGTCAATGTTCATGTTAAACCTGTGAGCAAACTTAAATTTTATTTGGTCCAATTGCTTAAATTTTACAAGTCTTTTCATCCTACAAATATTTATCGAGCATCTTCTATGTGCCAGAAGTAAGGAAAACAGCTAGGGCCTTAGTTCTTTTGAAGTGGAAAGATCACTGGAGGAAACAATAATCAAGGAAATGCTTGAGACAATTGCCCATAGTAAGTGCTGGCAGAAAACAAGATGTTATAGAAAATGATGTTAGAGGAAAATAACACCAAGAAATGTGTGAGGCCTCTTTGAGGATATTACAGTTAAACTGAAACTTGAATGATAAAAATGAGCTGACCATAAGAAGAGATCTCCAAGAAAAGAATTCTGGGAAAGGCTGGGCTTGGGGGTTCATGCCTATAATCCTAGCACTCTGGCAGGCCAAGACAGGTGGATTACCTGAGCTCACAGGTTTGAGACCAGCCTGAGCAAAAGCAAGACCCTATCTCTAAAAATAGCCAGGCGTTGTGGCAGGCGCCTTTAGTCCCAGCTACTCCAGAGGCAGAGACAAGAGAATTGCTTGAGCCCAAGAGTTTGAGGTTGCTGTGAGCTATGATGCCATGGCACTCTACCAAGGGTGACAAATGAGACTCTGTATCAAAAAAAAAAAAAAAAAAAAAAAAGCTTGGTGGAACAGATGAAGAGATGAAGACCCTATTTCCAAAAGAAGTGAAATTTATGGTTGCTAGTCATGAACCTAGGTAGTAATAATCTCAAATCAAGAACCTGGGAGCTGGCCAAGCCTGGTGGCTCACACCTGTAATCCTAACACTCTGGGAGGCTGAGGTGGGTGGATTGTTTGAACTCAGGAGTTCGAGACCAGCCTGAGCAAAAATGAGACCCTACTAAAAATAGAAAACAAAAAACTACTAGCTGCGCATTGTGGCAGGCACCTGTAGTCCCAGCTTCTTTGGAGGGAAAAGCAAGAGAATTGCTCAAGCCTAAGGGTTTGAGGTTGCTGTGAGCTACACTGATGCCACAGCACTCTACCCAAGGCAACAGAGTGAGACTCCGTCTCAAAAAAAAAAAAGAACCTGGATGTAGAATATAAATGTCTTAACACAGTAACTAAGAAAATGCCAGGAAGGCTATATTAACCAGTGTGATGAAAATAGGTCAAATTGTATATAAAACCAGTGCATGGTGCCCCATGATTGCATTAATGTACACAGCTATGATTTAATTTTAAAAAAAAGAACCTGGGAAGGAGCTGGGTGCAGGGGCACTTGCCTATAATCTCAGCCACTTGGGAGGCCAAGGCCAAAGGATAGCTCAAGGAGCTTAAGACCAGCCTGAGCAACATAGGGAGACCGAGTTTCATAAAAACAAAACAAACAGACAAACAAAAAAACTCAGAACCTCTGATGCCTCACATCAAGCCACTTCAAATAGTTACCGAAAGCAGTGTTTAAAGGTATTTTTGTAAAGCTTTGGGATTAAGGCCCCAAGAGAAGCAAGTGAAAAGAATTGACAGGAGGAAAAGTAACAAAGAGCAGAAATCAAGACAAAGTTATCTCAGAGCTTTTTTAAGATAGGAGTCCTTAGCCTGACTCAAAGTGAGATGGAGAGGTGGGTGGGAAGAGCAGATAAGATAAGCAGAGATAAGTAGGGCTCTCAAATGAAAAGTTTGTGTTTTATATTCAAAGAACTGTCTAGCCCTAGATTCAAAGGATGTAATGTGGCTAGTGGAGACCAGAAAGAGAAACTATTTTGCATAAATAAGAGCTCAGCAACTTATCTTTCAAACAAGGGAGTACATAGTACACCTGCAGAATGGGCCTGACACCAAAACAACCACCTTCCCTGCCCTGTCCTGTTTATGTGTTCACAGCAGTGCACAGTCAGCCTTACCAGAGTTGTCCAAAGAATACAATATTATTGTCTACTTTGCTCATTCCAACACCAAATTTGGCATTTTCATATTAATAGTTAGCTGGGGCCATCTAGAATGCAATATCAAAAAACATGTCTACATTCAATTCAAGAGAACTAAGAAAAACCAGACCAAGAGAGTTTGTTAAAAAGTGGTCTCCAGAGACCAACTATTTGCATGTCAACAAAGTGTTCCATTTTTACCTTTTATCTTTCAAGTTTGAGAGCAGTTTTCTTAGTAATTTCTTTGTGGCAAATACGTGGCAGAAAAATAAAAGAAAATGCCCCACTCACCCCTCTTCAGTAAAAAAATATTTTCCACTAAATGAGCTGACATTTTTAGTAAAGCCAACCCAACATATCTTGGGGAGAAAAAAAAAAAAAAAAACATACTCAACTGTGTTAATTACCTGTGAGAAGCAATGCAGACTATAGACACTTACTACTTATCTCCTGTTGTTGGTTCCCTGGTGTTTCCTTAGGAGGAGTTAATTCATAGTCTAAACCTCCTTTTAAGGGAACCAGTTGCAAGAAGTGTGGGTGGCTGACTGCTTATAGCTGTCCTCCTCTGGGATCATTTATGCCAAGGCCATTCTCTCTCTGGGCTACTCCTAGCAATGACTGAGCAAGGTATTGTGGGGCTGGCCCATTTCTGCCCAGTGTTGGCTGGACTCCTCTACTGACAATTACTGACCTGGGCTTTCTGTCAACTTCACCCAAATTTCCTTGGAGCTTTGCTGCAATTGGACACTCTTCCTACCTCATCTTCCTTAGCTCTCTCTCTCTCCACGAGTATCAGAACTTCCCATCTAATCTTGCTCTCTTTTCCTTTTTTCCTTAATAGATATTTCCCTTAACAAATCTTCCACTTCTAATTCCATCTCAGCATCTGCTTCCTGCAGGACCCACCCTGACATAGCCGGCTAATGTTTGCACCTTAGTTTGAGTATCTGGACCCATGAGTCTTGTTTTACACTTGAGTGCTCATCTCTAAAAGTCAGGATCCTTGGTTTGTAATTATAGTATGAAGGTTGATACAGAGCCATGCAGATTATTATGCAAGCCTGGGGGCACCATTTATGAGGACTAGTGTGAACTGCCAGACAGTTAACCACAGAGAGGAAACCTATGGTAGTGGCTAAAGACTCTGCAGTCAGACAGATGTTGGCCCAAATTCTGCGTCTACTGTTCAGAAGATTGGTTGTTGTGAATAAGTTCTTTAAACCAGTGTAGGATAATAGCTGTGAACTGAGACTCTAGACCCAGAGTGCTTGAGTTCGAATCTTTGTTTTGCTATTTACTAGGTTGTGTGACCTTGGAAAATTATTGTTTCTCAGTTTTTTCATTATAATGGAGGACAGTAGAAATCTACATGATAGGTTTATTCAGATAAATAAATCTGATAATATTTAAAAAGAACTTGAAACAGTATCTAGCACAGAAGGAACACTTTGTAAAGGTTAGTGACACTGCTGCTATTACTATTCTACTACTACTAATAATAGTTATGTTAACCTATGAATTTTATTCAATATTCAACAAGTATTTAGTTAGCTCCTATTATTTAATATGTTCTGGGCACCATGACAGGTGATAGGTATACAACTGTAGATAAAACTGGCACAGTTAACAAGTAAATATATATAGTAAACACAATAAACTCAAACTGATATGCTGAGGATCAATGAAATAATATATATAACTCTCTTTCCATTGGGCCCTGTGTGCAATAAATGCTCACTAAATAATTCTACCTCATTAATATCAAAGTCCTTATGTGGATCTCAAGTTTTTCCTCATAAACTGAGGGGTTGGTCTATCAGAGTATCCTAAACCTAGCCACACATCAGAAATTTATGGACATCTTTAAAAATGTCAGATGCTCTTGACCAACCCTTGAAATTTCCTTCGTCAGTTTATTCCCTATACTCTGGGCTGCAAGTGGCAGAAATTTGATTACAACATGTTTAAACCAAGCAAAGGAATTTATCAACATAGGAAACAGGGGAGTTTGCCTCAGAACTTAGAAAATTTTTATTTTCATTTGTCCTTATTACAGACAAGTTTCTCCTAGTTGCCAGGAAACAAGGCTACCATCTTGCAGTAAATAGGTACCGTTTTCTCAATTAGGTATCCCAGGGGGAAGAGAAACTAAAATATTTCATCCCCTGAATCTAACATCACAGGGAGCAGCTCTGATGGGCTCCGCTGGGGCCATGTGCCTATTTTAGGGCCAGTCGCCTCAAGGGAGGCACTCATTGGGGAACTGGTAGCCCTCATGGTAGTATCGTGTGGAATTGAGAAGGAAGAGTTCTCTCAAGGAATTCTGGAGAAAGCCTTTAGTCTGCTCTGGCGGACAAAAGCAACAGTTGTTTACTAAAGTGTAAGGTGGAGTCTAGAATTGTATTGTGAAAAAACCTTGTAAGGGATTTTACCAGGGTTGTAATGCTCTGGCTTCCATGGCCCAGGTCTTTTCTAGCTCTTCAAATTTCACAAAAGTAGCTGGGTTGGGAGAAGTGAAACAGAAAAGACTACCCTAGGGAATGACTAAAAAGGAAAAGAAACAATGAAGAAAGAAGGAGTTAAGTGGTCTGAGGCTGCCTTGGAGCTGCCAGCACTGTGCAGCATGTAAGCTGACACCAGGGTGTGCCCTTGCTAACTCTCTGTTTTGCAGGTAGTTGAGCTTTTCTTGGCTGAAATTCAATTCCCTTTCAGGGCTATCAGTGGGACTCAGGTGGGCCAATTCAGAAAGCCTGGTAGGTGCTCCAAAGGGCTAACACGTTTTGGCTCCTTCTGTGAGGATGGGCAGGCACAGGCAGATGTGTTCTTGGAATCATTTCCCTGCCTCTCCAGGTGCTTTCTCTCCTTCTGTCTCCTAAAGCTCATGAGCCCAGAGTGGCCATGCAGCTCCCCGTGTCTAGGCCTCTCGAAACTATTAACAGGAAGCCAAGGTGCTGTCATGAAGCAAGTAGGCTACTTGTGACTATGAGAACTGATCCTGCAAAGTCAAGTCAGATTCAGAGTGAGGAGGATGGATGTCAGAAAGGATGGGCTGGCTGGTTCTGAGGCAGGGTCTTCCTAGACAGGTTCAAGTGTCCTGAGAAAGCTCCTGAGTGTCCAGAGTTCAAACTGAGGCTCCACGGGTTCCTGAATCTATCAGTTCATCAAAAGAACTGTGCTCTAGAAGAAGAGTTCAAAAGAGTTTATAGAAAGACCACTGCTCTTTATTAAACAGAATGTATGTTGTTAAAGACTTGGAGTTAGGATGGCCAGGTATACTGGCTCTCCCCTATAATCTTAGCACTTTGGGATGCCAAAGCAGGAAGTTCCCTTGAAGCCAGGAATTCAAGACCTGGGGGTGGGAGTCAACATTTAACATTTAGTGGTCACCAGCAATGTGGGGTTAAATAGAAACATAGCTAATATTACCCAAAGAACTTATCATTGTAAAAGAGGAAAAATTCTTCCTCTACCCTCTTACATCTTTACTTAGGGGTCTGTGAATTAAACCAACAAATAACAGATAAAGGAGAGTTCGTTTATGTGTGCAGTGTGCATACCTTGGGAGTGCTCAGTGATGAGTAATATAAAGGGGTGGTTAGAATTTGGGGCTTATATACCTACCTTAATAGGGGAAGAGGAGTAGGGAGAAAGGCTCCTGTAGGAAGAACAAATGAGTTTCTTTTTTTTTGAGACAGAGTCTCACTTTGTCACTTTCAGTAGAGTGCGGTGCTGTCATAGCTCACAGCAATCTCAAACTCTTGGGCTCAAGTGATTCTCTTGCCTCAGCCTCCCAAGTAGCTGGGACTACAGGCACCTACCACAATGCCTGGCTATTTTAGAGACGGGGTCTCCCTCTGGCTCAGGCTGGTCTTAAACCCATGAGCTCAGGCAGTCCACTTGCTTCAGCTCCCGGAGTGCTGAGATTATAGGCATGAGCCACCGCACCTGGCACCATGAGTTTCTTTAGAAAAGATGAGCACATTTTTAAGAAGAACATATGAGAGATAAGAAAGTTTGTGATTTTTTTTCCATACAGGTATGAATGGTTCTTTCTCTCTTCTTTAGGGTCATGAAATTTCCCAGAGAGAGGATTTATGATAGATTTACTTTTGGTCTCTCTCCTGGAACTGAAGGTACCCTGAAGATGGAATTTATGGTAGTTTCATGTCTCAGAAATTTCTGCCCTGAGTCAGATAAAGGAATCTCTGAGAGAAGGCTTTTATCTACATAGGTTGAATTTCAAATGTCTTCAGCTTAAAACAATCCCCATACCAACTTTGAGATTCCAAGTAGGTCCCCACATAGTCTATTATGGAAGAGAGGCTTATAAACAAATAAACAACAGCCACAGTAAGATATTTAAGGAGGCAACACGATGTGCAGGAGGAGTTCAGAGCATGAGCTTTAATGGCAGCAAGACCTTAGTACAAACCCAGGCTCGACCAGACCTGTGTGACCTTGGCTAAATAACTTGACCTCTCTTGTCTCAGATCCCTCATTAGAAAAATGGAACTAATAAGAGTCCCTGTCTTCATAGGTTGTTGTGAAGAAAAAATGAGAGGACAGCTAAATTTTTAGCAGAGCACCTGGAGGGTACAAAAGACTCATTAAATATGATATATTATTGCTAAACTGCTAGAGATCTAGAGATCTCAGGCAATGGGGGAGAGAGTGTCAGAGCAGCTCATTAAGTCTTTCAACAAATATGTACTTGGGTATTTACCCATTGCCAAGACTTATATTGTGAAAAAGAGGTATTATTTCTGTTTTCAGGGAGTTTACGGTCATTGATGGAAGAGATAGATATTGAACAAATAACACGTGATAAATCTGTAAGTGGTAACTACGACAAATACAGGGAAAGGAAAGAATGGAGTGCTTTGAGAGAATATGGCAGTGACATTTCATTTAGACTGGGTAGAAGGAGGGCCAGGAAAGACTTCTGTGAGAAAGTGACATTTAAGGTGAAGGTGGAAGGATTATTTTGAGTTGCTGAGGCAGAATGTTCCAGATCCTGTGCCAAGGCCTAAGGTAGTATGCAGCTCAGTAAGTTTCAGAACCTGAGGCTGGAGTGAGAGAAGGAGAATGGCAGGGGTGAGCAGGGAGATGAGCAGGGACATGCTGGCTATTTGGCTGTTCAAGCCATTCTCTATCCTCTCTGCCCTGCTTCAGGCCCTTCTGTAGACTTTATGATCTCAGTCTCATGGCTTCTGGGTTCTTCCAGTTTTGTGAGGGGCAATCAGAAGATGGGAGAGAGAGAGATGAGGTCATGATACTTCTTGCCTCTTGTTCCTGCTTTGGCGCATGCTTCTAGTAGCAGGCATCCTATGGCCACCTGCTGGGACCTGGTGTCTGGTCCCTCTCTCTGGCTCTAGGTCCTTCTGTCTCCTTCCCTGGCCTCTTTAGGCTTGGATGACAGTATCTTCACCCTGCCACCAACTCCTGGACACTGCCCCAAATACTGTTGTTTTCCTTGTCTCACCTGCAGGGTGGTAAGTTGTTGCTTTGTTACACTGTTTTTAGCTGCACTCCCTGAATGTGCCAGTGTTTGCTGCTGGGACATGACTGATAAAACACAGAGGGACATGTACTTCAAGTTAAGGATGTGGCCTTTTTAGATTGTTACCTTAAGTGCGGCAAGAAGCTATAAATGGTAGGCTGTCTTGTAAAAAAAAAATAGCTACAAACATACTTGAGACACTTCCTTGTCACTCCATCTTCTCCCAGCTACAGCCCCAGTTCTCTGCTCCTGGTAGCAGAAGGTCCTCTTCACAAATTGACTCCCCTTCATTATTTCCTTCTTGTCTTCCCTCCCTCCCTCCCTCCCTCCCTCCCTCCTTCCTTCCTTCCTTCTTTTTTTTTTCTTTTTAGGGTTTTGCTCTGTTGCCCAGACCAGAGTACCCTGGCCTCAGCCTAGGTCACAGCAAACTCTAGGGCTCCAGTGATCCTCCTGGCTTAGCCTCCTGAGTAGCTGGGATTATAGGTGTCTGTCACAATGCCCAGTTAATTTTTTCCATTTTTAGTAGAGAGGGGGTTCAGGCTGGTCTGGAACCCCTGAGCTCAAGGGATACTCCTGCCTCAAGGATTATAGGCGTGAGTTACTGTGCCCAGCCTCTTCCTTGTTTCTTAAGCTATGGTTGACTACTTCTCCCTTTTCTAAATCTCTTACTTTTTGTGACACCATAGTTTTCTGGGTCTTCCTATATTTGAGGCTCCTTAGAAAACTTGTTCTTCCTCTTTCAGCTTCCAGATGTTGGAAGAGTGGGGTCTCTATGCCTTACTTTTCTCCTTCTTCATTGCCAATATCAACCATAGTCATCTCTTTAGATATTCCAAAAACTTTTCAAATCATAAATTGAACCCTGTTACTACCTGCACAAAATACTTAAGTGGTATCCCATGATACTTAAAATTCAAACCTGATCTACTAGGTGCCTATCCCTGGTCCAACCAGCTGTGGCCAGGAGGAAAAAGTGATACTATGACAATCCTGTGTGTGTTAGGTCTCCAGGCCAGTTCTCAGAAAAAGGGGTGGTGGCAGCCATAGGCTCAGCAGTCTCTGGTAAAAATCTTTCATTGACAGTGTGGCAGTATAATAGTCCCCCCCTTATCGGAAAAGGATACATTCCAAGAGTCCCAGTAGATACCTGTAATCACAGATAGTATCAAGCTCTGTTTTTACCTGTACAGACATACATATAGGTATAAAGTTTAATTTATAAATCAGGCACAGAAACAGATTAACAATTATAATATAATAGAGCAATTATAACAATAACTGTAATAAAAGTTATGTGAATGTACTATTTCTCTCTTGAATATCTTAATGTATTATACTGGCTCTTTTTCTGATGATGTGAGATGATAAAATGCCTAAGTGATGAAATGAAGTGAGGCAAATTGCATTAAATATTGTGATGCAGTGTTTGGCTGCTGTTGACTTTCTGACAACCAGTCAGAAGAACAATCATCTGCTTCAGGTGATCCTGGATCATCAAGGCATGACGATGTTGATAGTTAGAAGGCAGGAGCAGACAGTGACCATGAGTAACAGGTGGGTAGCAAAGACAGCACAGACCCACTAGACAAAGCAGCAATTCTCCTCCCAGGTGGGTTGGGAGGGGACAGAATGAGATTTCATCATGCTACTCAGAACAGTAGACAATTTAAAACTTCTGAATTATTTATTTCTGGAATTCCATGCTTAATATTTTCTAACTGTGGTTGAGCATGAGTAACTGAAACTACAGAAAGGGAAACCATGGATAAAGGGGAACTACTATATGCTCTTCTTTTATATCATATTTCTATTCTAGCCAATCTTAGGAATTCTCCCAGAGAACATGTCTTCATGGTACTGATTGGATTAGGTTTGGTTCCCAATTTATTTATAAACTCTCACCAAGATGAGATTACTTCTGCTACTCTGGTTCTTCCTATGTTGATTTGATTAGTTTCAGAACATATTCCTTTCTTCTTTTTAATGCTAAGCATCTATTCTAGTGACACCCCGTTATTATAGAATACAAGTGTCATGAGTTTCATTTTGTTTGCAAGCAGTGTCTGCATGGAAGCTGAGTTTCCTACGTGTTAGCAATTCTCTTAAGTTATCACTTTAGTTTTATGCCTTCTGGTGGGTGGTATCAAAATCTAGTTTCTCTTGGGCAGGTTTAACCTAGAATTTCCCCATGCTTGATGATTCAAGCTGAAAAGTAGAAAGTTGTTGATCTGACCTGACTTGGAAAGTCCAAGATTTGACAGATTTTAATGCATATCAGGAGAGGAAGAAGTAGAGAAAAAGGTAGCAAGAATTATTATTTTTAATATAAATTTATTCTCTTTCTTCAACATTTTTTCTTTAAAATGTTCTTACTAGTTTTTTTTTTTTTTTTTTTTTAAGACAGATCCGCAGGCTGTCACTCTGGGTAGAGTGCCATGGCATCACAGCTCAAAGCAACCTCCAGCTTCTGGGCTTAAGCGATTCTCTTGCCTCAGCCTCCCAAGTAGCTGGGACTACAACTGCACACCACAACACCCGGCTATTTTTTGGTTGTAGTTGTCATTATTGTTTGGCAGGCCTGGGCTGGATTCGAACCCGCATGTTCTGGTGTATGTGGCTGGTGCCTTAACCACTTGAGCTACAGGCACCAAAGCCATAGGTTGTTTTTTTTTTTAATTATAAAAGTAAAATATGTTCATACATCCTAATCTGTATATGCTTTGACCCAGCCATTCAATTCCCAGGTATTTATCCAAGAGAAATAAAAAGCTATATCAAAATTTTTATGCAAGAATGGTCATAGCAACTTTATTTAAAATAGCCAAAAACTTGAAACCGCCCAAATGTCCATTAACATGGTATAGATAAATAAATTGTGATATATATTGGAATGGAATAGGACTCAGACACAAAAAGGAATGAATTACTAATGTATACAACAACCTGGATGAATCTCATAGGCATCAGAGTGAGCAAAAGAAGCCCAACACAGAAAGTTATGAGCACATTCATAAAAAATTCTAGAACAGGAAAAATTAGTCCAAGGTGTAAATATTTAGAACCATGCTTGCTTGAGGTGGGAGGGGTGGAAACAGGAGAATTAAAATTAAAAGTAATATATACTAAAAAAAAGTAACATACCCTCCTTCTAACAAGAAATATTCCACAACTATATAAGAAAAAGCTAATGTGATTTTGTTAAAAAGCTCGATATATATTTTTCAACATTCTATCCATGCTCAGACAGATATAAATAAAAATACATGCACATATGTAGGCCTTGTTTTTGGGATCATGTTATATATGATGCTTACTTTAAAAAATACTCAATAATATATCATGGATATCCCTTCAGTTCAGTAAATATAAATTTAACTCATTCCTTTAAATCATGATATAGTATCTTAATATGAATGAATCTTTTTATTTTTGGCAGTGTCTTGCTCTGTCAATTGGGCTAGAGTACAGTTGCATCATCATAGCTCACTGCAACCTCAAACTCCTAGCTCAAGCGATCCTCCTGCCTCAGCCCCCTAAGTAGCTGAAACTATAGGAGCACAGGTCTAGTTCTAACTAGGCCTAGCTAACTTTTAAAAATATTTCTTATAGAGAATAGGGTCTTGCTCTTGCTTAGTCTGGTCTCAAATTTCTGGTCTGAAGTAATCCTCCCACATTGGCCTCCTCAAGTGCTGGGATTATAGACATGGGCCACAGCACCCAGCCAAATGTACCATAATTTATCTCCTGCTGATGGCTAGGTTATTCCTATTTTTGTCTTTGCCACTATTAACAATTTTGTGAAAAAATAGATCATTGTATATTTATCTTTATGTATAGCATTATATTTAGAGTAGATTCTCAAAAGTGGGTATAGGGAAGATATGCACTTTTTGCCTAATTGGATGTTGGCAGATTGTACACCAAAAAGGTTATAGAGTGGTTCTCACTCTCAGCAAGCAACATATTGAAGAGCTCATTTTGTCAGATCCTCACCAGCACTAGATGCTATTGCTCTTTTGAATTTTTGCCAATTGGATTGATGAAGATACGTTGCCTTGAATTTGAAGCAATTCAAATTCCAAAGCAATTATTTACTTATAATTGAAGTAAAGCTATGTTTTCGTACCTTATGTAAAAGTCCCTTTTTAACAACTCTCCCATTTTTCAATTCTTTCTTCTTGGTGGATATGGCACAGACCCCTCAAAACTGCCCCTTCAGATGTATTGGGAGATGAAAGGAAGGTGACCAAGGTGTCCTTCCCATTGTTTATTTTCCTTCTACTTCAATATTTAGCCTAGTAGAAAGAATGAAATGAGCAATATGCTCAGAGATTTCAAAAGCAGTTGCAAGTCCTAGCTCAGTGGTCCATGGCAGAGAGACTGAAAAAAGAATGGCTTGCACCTGAAGTGGATTCCTCTGCTGAGTTTGCCACCTCCTTACTTCCTCCAGCATCATATTTCCATTAGCCTCTTTACTGTAGATGTTTTTATTTTATTTTATTTTATCTTATTTAGTTTAATTTCACTTTATTTTATTTTGTTTTATTTTACAATATTATGGGGAATATAAACCTTTGATTTCCATATTTTGCTTTGAGTTGAAGTTATAGATGTGCTCATCACCCAGACAGAGTGTGTTCTACCTATTTGGTTCTGGATGCTAACTGGCTTAGACAAAGTGAGTCAGAGAGGCCTTCTGTATCCACCCTGCCCGAGTCTGGTTCTCTCTATCATTTCCTATCACAGCATCCAATTTATTTTTAATCCTTGCATCAACAACAACCTTTGGTTGTTTTATTTATTTATTTACTTGTGGTAGTAGGCAGAGTCATGGCAGAAAACAGAACTCAAAAGGGTTGAACAGAATGAAGTGAAGAGACCATTTATGGAGTCAAGGTTAGAGTGAAGGGAATTAACCAGGATATGGAGTCACCTGGGACTTGTAGTGGTGAGAAGCCATTACCACCTGTTTCTTCCCAATTGCTGTGTAACAGACCACTTTTAAAAACAACCATAGTTTATGTGCTCACAATTTTTAAACTTGAGCAAAGACTTGCTGGAAATGGCTCATCTTTTTATTTATTTATTTATTTATTTAGAGATGTGGTCTTGCTCTTGTTCAGGCTGGTCTCCAACTCCTGAGCTCAAGCAATACACTGGCTTTGGCCTCCCAGAGTGCTAGGATTATAGGCATGAGCCACTGTGCGGGACCAGAAATGGCTCATCTTGATTCTACTCTGTAGGGAGTTGGTGGGAACAACCAGACTAGAGCTGCAGGATCCAAGATGGGTTCACTCACACATCTCATGCCTCAGCTGGTTGGAATGGCAAGGGGTGGGCTAGGCTTTTCTCTCTTTCTTTGTGTGTGGCCTCTTATTATTTAATAATTTAGCACAAACTGTTGATAAAGGCTGGACTCCAGGAAAGTCAATGTGGGAGCTGCCAGACCTCTTACAGACTTGTTCCAGAACTGACAGGGCATCACATTTGCCATATTCTACTGATCAAAGCAAGTCATAAGACAAGTCCACATTCGAGGGGAGGGGAAAATCTGTACTACCTATTGAGGAGAGAGCAGCATATACTTGTAGGGCTGAAATGAATCACTAGTGGCTATCTTTGCAGATACTCTACCACACATGCCTAGATAAGAAAAGGCAAAGGAAGAAAACAGAATTAACAGTAAGGGCTGGAACTATGAAAGGCAGATACAGTGGTTGAAAGCTACTGCCAGAAATGTAGTGGCAAAGGAGGGAGGGGAGGGAATGGCAGAAGAAATACCCTGACCCCTCTTCCTGCTGTCTAAACTCCTGGTAGTACAAGAGCACCTGGGTGATGCAATTCATAGAGGCCAATCTCTTCGGGATAGGGTAATCTTGATTAATGCAACAGTGAATGTACTAAAATGCTAAAAGGGCACTCCAAGTATAATTATACAGGGGTGGGTGGTGTGTAAATAAATAACTTTGTAAATTTTCTGCATCTATAGAATAAGGATAATGAGATTACTTACCCAAAGGGTGGTTGTGTGGATTAAGTGATTTTAAACAAATGTCAGTAGAACTATGCATTAGAGGGAATAATTGCAAAATGCTTTACAGATACAGAGAAGGCAAACTTCAATGCTTTGGCAAGAGTTGGACTAGGATTGCAGAAAGCAAGCTTTGCTCTGTGATTAATTAGCTGGGTGACCTTGCCCAATCACTTAAACTGTCCAAGTCTCAATTTCCTGGTCTATTGAATGTAGGTACTGATGCCAAGTCTAATGACCTTTCTAGGTTATTGTGAGATCAAAGCAAGTGCTTTGGAACACTTGCCATTCTGGGCATTGGGAACAATTCATACAATCTCTTGCTTTCATTTTAAAAATTACCTTTGAACTATTTATAATGCCCGATTTATTCCTTTCCTTAAGGCCAGCCTTAAGTAATGTTTACCACAATAGAACATTAACATGCGATTTCTCACCACTTCTTTGGATAAAGGCCAAAGCCTGATGCTTGGCTCAAAGAAAGTAGTTCTACAGTGTTTAATAACAACCAGGCCCTCAGGGAACACTAGAAAAATAGTTTTGGTGCTGTTGTAGAATGTGACTGAAGAATATTAACCCCAGTTTTTACTGATTACTTAGAATGCAGAGCAAGAGTGTTTAATAAAATCTCAGGTGACCTTATTTATACTGTGGCAGAACTGGAAGACCTGAACCTTTATACTCTCATTCACCCTTCCTCATGTCCCAGGCAGTAATGGGGGAGAAGTGGCAGCTTGAAGGGGCAGCATCTAGAAGATGATTCTGGAAGGAGCAGGCTCTTATCCTAATATTCGTGAGGGAGGTAAAAATCTGGAGGGAAGGGAGTACAAACATTCTAGTAGCCTCCTTGTGGAGTATCACAGGAGATCTGAGCTTTAGCCTCCTGCGCTGAAACTTTTATTGTTACCTGTTTGGTGGAAATCTTTCTAAAATGGAGTCTACTTCCCTACATCATTAAAAAGAGCAGAATGAAGAAAAAAAAAATTGGGCCAAAACATACTCGACAAATGAAAAACATCAGTGTTATTCTGTTTGAGGTACCCTGTGCATGTGACTCATGCTGAGGAGTTTCATTCTTCCCCGGAGGTGTATCTGGAAACTCACAGAGGAAGATAAAGAATGCGCACGTCACACATGTTTTCCCACACTGTCTGTGTTTCCTTCACACTCTCATGTCAGCGTCATAAAATGTGTCAAAGGAGGGACAAAGAGAAGGTCTGGCATTCGTTGCTGTAGAAGTGAACCTGCAGAGGAAATGTGAGGAAGCATTTCTCTTGGATGAGGACCATTTTTAAGGGGTTTAAAAAATAAATAAATAAATAGCACTAAATAGAAGACAAGGCCAGGCAAACCCTTAAAGCAAACTCCTTAAAAACAAACAAAGAAAATCAAAAGGTTTATTTCCAGATTGAAGCAATTCTCTCATTTAGTCAAGGGTCTGTCTTTTATTTCATTCCCTTTTTGGGCCACAGAGGCAGAAAGGGGTAAGGGAAGGTCATGGACATTGTAGGCCAAAGTCCTAGGTGCTGCTTTATTTCAGGGACTTACCAGCTTGTGGTCTGAGGCATCTGAGTCTTGGGTCCCCTATTTGTAAAATATATATGACCCCATTTCCTCCCTGCTCCAGGAATGTATGGAATGCCATAGAGATTTGTAACTATACACAAGTCTTTTAAGAGGTAATTTAGTTAAAATGAAGTCATTAGGATAGGCCTTACTCCAATATGACTGGTATCCTTGCAAGAGGAAATAAGGCAGGAACAGTTAAAAAGGTAGCTCATGTTAAGACATGGGGGGATGATGGCCATTCACAAGCAAAGAAGAGAGGCCTCCACAGCGCCTGTGGCTCAGTCAATAGGGTGCCAGTTCCATATACAGAGGATGGCGGGTTCAAACCTGGCCCCGGTCAAACTGCAACAACAAAAAAGTAGCTGGGTGTTGTGGCAGGCGCCTGTGGTCCCAGCTACTTTGGGAGGGGCTGAGGCAAGAGAATCACCTAAGCCCAGGAGTTGGAGATTCCTGTGAGCTGTGTGATGCACAGCACTGTACCAAGGGTGATAAAGTGAGATTCTGTCTCTACAAAAAAAAAAAAAGGAAGAAGAAAGGCCTCAGAAAAAGAGAAAGGAAATATGAATGATTTTAAACACACAAAAATATCAGTGTTGCTCATAGAAAGAGAAATGTGCATTTTAATTCTCTTGCCTAAGTCTCCCAAGTAGCTGGGAGTATAGGCACCCACCACAACACCGGCTATTTTAAGAGACAAGGCTGGTCTCCAACCTGTGAGCTCAGGGCAATCCACCTGCCTCGACCTCCCAGAATGCTAGGATTATAGGTGTGAGCCACTGCGCCTGACCTCACATTTCTTTTCTTTTTGTGACCTATGTTTATATTTATCACCCACTTTTCTATAGGGTTAGTCTATTCTCTGTATTTAGCTCTCTATATGTGAATGACAAACAAACCAGGCTCCATTATAAACAACTTTTCAAGGGGCCTTTCCTGGTTCCTCCCAGTCCTTTCAGGTCCTTGGTGACCCCTGCTCAGTCCCTAGGTCTTTAGACACAAACGCCCAGCAGTGCACTTCCTGCAACTGTGCCTTCCTCCAAGGCCAGGTGGTGGGTGGGAGGACAGCAAGAGAAACAAAAGCAGCAGGTGCTCTTCTCATCTTGGGACCACAGCCCTTCCGATCAGAGAGGAAGGTTCCCTCCCCAGAATATAGGGCACACGGAAGCCCTCATGCTGTTACAGTTGCTGTAATTTCCACACTGCAACCACTGGATTGCTTTGGGCCAGTATGTGAGAGAATAGGGAAGTGAATAAGCCCAAAGAATTTTTCCATTCTTCTTAGCATTAGGACTTCTCTTTTCTGCTCCTAAAGCCAGAACTTGAGGTCTTCCCCTGGATTTCTCCTTCTCTGTGCTCAGTGCCCAGCTCATAGTATCAGAATGTCTTGAAACCCGGTTGGGGACAGCAAAAAAGAAAAAAAAAATTTCACAGATGGTTCAATGGCACTTCAAGTTCTGGTCTTCTGCAATTTGCATTCTAGCATTTAAATGAAGAAGGCGCCATGCTTTCTGCCCAGGTTTCAGAGTTACTTCCAGTGAGAGAGACAGGATGGAATATGCTTATTCCACCTTACCTGGAGCTCAGGGGGACTGTACTTACATTCTTCCCTGCTTGACATGCTTTGCACCTGGATTTTTGATTGTCCAACTCCTACTCCTACTTCAGGTTTTACCTTCCCAATTACCTTCCCTGCAGTGGACTTTCTCCAACCAAAACAGCTCTTGCCACACAACCCTGTTCATGGCATTTGTCACTACTTCAAATTATCTTGTTTACGTGCTTACTTGCTTCTTGTCCATTTCTCTCCACCCCCCAATGAAGGCAAGCTCCTGTCTTGCTAATTATTTTCTTACCTGCATTTAGAACATTGACATGTAGGAAGTCCCCTGTAAGTCCATGTTGAGTTAAGGAATGGGATGAAGCAGCATTAAGTGTTTATCGGCTGATGCCGGAAGAAGGTAATTATACTGCAGAGGAGGCCAGCGACCCAGGGCAGTGTGTGGGTGGCAGCGCCATTCATCCCTGGACAGGGATGTTGACTAGGGGATGGTCTTTTGGCCCTTGTCTTGGATCTGCCACTCACTTGCTCTGTGATTCTGGAAAAATTCTTTCATCTCCTTGGGCCTTAATTTCTTCAACTGAGAAATACTAGAATGAGATTTGTTGAACGCTAAAGTCCTGTCAGCTTTAGCACTTTGGGATTCTCAAACATGTAAGTCAACAGTTGGCATGGCTTTAAGTTTAGTTACGAGATCCAGAGGAACCTGTCTCTCTGCAATACGAAGTCTTTGGCAAGAAAATGAATTTGATAATTATGGGGAAAAGTTTTCCTTAGATTCTGGCACCTGGGACCTGCTGGCTCCCAACAGTATACAAGTACATCTATTTCAACAATTATTTTTTTGTTCTCTAATTTCGTGTTTCACTTCTACTGTGAATATAAGGCCCTACTTCTGTACTGCATTGTCTTTTGACTTTGGGAACTGCTGGGTGTTTCATTTTCCAGATTTCCTGTTCACACAGCACACAGAGAAAGAGGGAGTTGTCTGAAAGTTTGAGCACTGCCAATGCATCTGCTCCCTGAAATGTTTTCCCCAGTGTTGACACTCTGGTTGAATCTGGAGGATTAAACATACACCTTTCCATCCGGCTGTAGTGCATGTGGACACAGAGACCTTATTATTTTTAGCTTAAGGCACATGTCATGGGCCCCTTCAATTTGGCTTAAATCATATGGTTTCCTTCAAATTATCTGGGAGCTGTATTTAGGAGACAGGCCAAATCCAAACATTCTAAGGCCCTAGAAGGCTACACCAGGGACGTCGAAGCAGATAAACAAATTGCTTTGCTGTTTATATTTCTCGCTGTAGTTGGTATGTGAATCATATACAAATTATTTGCCATAATGGAATGAATAGCCTTTCTCATCGAGGTCAGGAAAGGGGGCCTTTTTCCTCCCTTTTCCCTCATATTTTCATCTGTTTACTGGGCCTTTATATTCATTTCTTCCAAAATATTTGCAATGTTTTAGAAACTGTCTTGCCCATGCAATTAGTCTACATTCAAGGAAATGTTTTGTTTTTCTTCAAAAATATTTTGACCTTTTATTCCTACCCATTTCTTCCATTACAGCATTTTTGAATCTCTGATGACATAGTGCCAATGGTTTCCTTAATACAAAGCTAATAAAGATTGCCACCCAAAGTATTTTTAAATGACCTGTGTTGTTATCTGAAGAAATACTGTTGGACAGTGGGGTATAATTTGGTTTCACTGTCATAAGATATTAAATTGAGAAAGTTTATAGACTACATGTACTGTTTGGAAAGAGTTATTTTTATTATTTAAGTGGCTTGTGTTAAAGAATGATGCAGGATTTAACTTTAATCTAATAAAGTGTATAATCATTGTGCTTTAAGTTCGCGGATGTTCATTACAGTGCTATTTACCACACAAAACCTTGGATATAATCTGATAATACAACAATAGAGAATTAAGTAAATTAGAAGACAGACATCACAATTATTTTAGAATTATGAAAATATTGGAATGTGCTTACGCTATACTATTAAATAAAAGAACTAGGCTCTAGCAGTATATAATCTGATTTTCTTTTTTAATATAAATAAATATATTTGTAAAAAATATGTTAAAAAAAAAAAAAAGCTAGGCATGGTGATACGTGCCTGTAATTCCAGCTACTTAGGAGGCTGAGACAAGAGTAATGCTTGAGGCCAGGAGTTCAAGGCTATAGTGAGCTGTGATTGTAAGGGCCATCGCATTTCATCCTGGACAGCATTTCAAAACTCTGTTTATAAAATTTATTTTTTAAAAGAAAAAAATGTAAAAAACATAAAACAAAAGAAAAAAGTACAAAATATAAAAACATAAATTTTTTTACTTATAGACATGTTCACCTATATATTTTATATATGCATTTATCTTTATATTTATATATATTAACAAACCTGAAGGAAAATACTAAATTCTTTATAAATATCAATTGTCAGTTATTATCCTTAAATTTTGTGTGATTTGTAGAATACTGTATATTATAGTGATTAATCCCCTGGATTCTGAAGCTATATCACTTGAATACAAATCCTGGTTCCACCATTTGTTGGCTCTGTGATCTTTTTCAAATTATATTACTTCTATGTGCCACAATTCCTCTTTGTAAAAGGGAGAGGATAAAAATTGTAACTGCCTTATAGAATTGTTTTAAGTAATAACTTAGTTAAAACAAGAAATGTGCTTAGAATAGCACCTGGCACATAGCAAACACTGTATAAGTGTCATTATAATTTCCAATTATCTATATTATTAGCAATGAATATGTAGTCTTCTATCCTTAGAAAACAATTCAGTAAATGTTATTTTTAACCAAAAACATATTGCATTTATTGATGCAATCTTTTCAGAAATGTATCCCCCTTGTATCATAAATGTTTTTGGTTAGCAGAAAATGACAATAAAAATAATGTACTATAGGTACCTAGAATAAATTATTTTAAAGCTATTAATAAATTTACCACACCCCCCACCTATTTGCTATCAAATATAAGCAGAGAATGAAGAGTTCTTTTCTAGGAATGCCATCAAACTTTTGACATTCATCTGAATCACTTGGAGGTCTGATTAAAATCCAGATTGCTGGGCCTATCCTAGAGATTCTAATTCAGTACATCTGGAGTGGAGCCTGGAGAATTTGCATGTCCAAGAAATTGCCAACTGCTGCTGCTGCTGTAGGTTCAAGACCACACTTTGTGAGCCACTGATTTACAGTACCTAATGCTGTGATGACAGACAGGCAAGACCTATGGCCAGGAAATCAGCACCCCTGGGCTTTCAGTCACACCAGCTGTGTGATATTTCTCTCCTTCCTTTACTTCCTTTCACAGACCCTTTCACAGAGCCCTAAGACCTCCCTGTCACTTGGAAATCATACATGGGGCACCTAGCATGAGCCAGGCACTGTGGGATCTTGGAATAAAATATTTTTGGAATAACAAATTTTTGCTCTCCAATAATTTATAGTGTAGGAGGAATCTTTGGCAGATTACTTAATCTGCTCTTTAATAGCTTAAATAGGAAATACAGAGTTTAACCATTAGAATAGAACCTCCATAATTGACCACCTCCCTACCTCGATCACCTCCTTAAGCTGACCTAATTTTCATAGACCAGACATATACCACATGTACTCAATGGAAAACTGACCTCTGTATATTGACCACCTCTGTAAATTATATCTTGACGACCTGGATTGTGACACACAATATTGACTTACCCTTTATAAAACTTGGCCAGTTGGGCTCACTTTACACCAAAGGGTAGAAGATGTGGGCTGTGCCCTTTAGTTGTATTATTTTTTTCTTTGGTGTAAGTTCTTTTTTTGTGTTTTATTATTATCACATTTTGGGTTAGGCCTAATGTCTTATTGTTTATTATGTGTTGCAGAAGATATTTTCAACGTGAAGGAACTGGTCTGAATTGTAGGTACATCCTATAATTACTGAAAAATTTTACAGTTAATTGAGACATGATAGTCCAAAGAAAAGAACTCAAAGAGCTGACATTGAAGGAAAAGGTTGAGCTTCTACATTTTCTGGAAAATAGCAACTGGAGAAAGACAGCAGAACATTTTGATGTTAGCAAGACCACAGTTAGCAACATCCAAATGTGAATACTTGGAGAGATATGGTAAGGAAAGCAGAGACCTGCAGAGGAAAAGGAAGAAAACATTCCTTGATGAAGTCAGTGAAGCCATGTTAAACTGGTCAAATGAGTTAACACCCGATCTGGGACCATGATCTAAGAAGTTGCTCAAAAAAATTGCACAGGAATTTAGGGTTGGAGATTTCCAAGCACCAAGAAATTAAAACTGTGACATGAGATCTCCCAGAAAGTCTTATGTGATGGATTCAATGAAGTTCCAGTAGAAATTTTGGAAGAATTCATCATCAAAAAGTCTCTGACTCTTTTTCAAGGTGATGCCTGACAGGAGCCTCATCATGAAGGGTGATGAATGTAAGAATGGAGAACTTTGCAAAGAACATTTCACAGTTCTCCTTTGGGCTAGCTCAACTGGAGAGAAACTAAAGTCCTTGGTACATGATGAAATGGTAAAGCAATGAGTGTTCAAGAACTTGAAGCCCTAAGACCTCCCTGTCACTTGGAAATCAAACAAAGGCACATGGATGACTGGTGCCTATCTGAGAAGTGGATAAGAAGTACTGACTAAGAAATGAAGAAGAAGAAATGGTGTGTTCTATTGACAGTAGACAACTGTCCTGGCCACCCATAAATTAATCATCTCACAAACATGACACTACAATTTCCAATTGTAGTGTCGCTCCAAACGCGACCTCAAAAATCCAACCTCTTGACCAAGTCATTGTCAAAACATTCAACATGCACTACTGAGCCCAGCTCCTGCAGCAGGTCATTACTAAAACACAAACTTCTGGCCCACCTGTGGAAGCAACTTCATCTGCTGCATCAATTAACAGTCTGGATGCTGTCTTCTGGATCAGTTATTCTTGGAATAAAGCTCAACAACATTGTACAGAAGTGTTTCAAGAAAGTTGGATTTGTCAGAACCCAAAAGCATGATGTTTTGGTCCCATCGGACAGTCCATCTCCCAAGGCAGAACTTAAAGGAGTAAATTTTGAACATTTTGTTGCAATGGATGATGAGGTGGTAACTTATAATGAACCTCATCCAGAAGCAATTTTCCAAGCCATATTGACCTAAGTATAGACTAGGGTAATAGTGCATGAAATAGCTGATTAAGTGGAAGAAGCAAGTGAGAATGACCCAGAAATTGCAGAAACTCCAAAAGAAGATGTCAGGCATCTGATAATGTAGTTAAAGTGATTTACTGTGGTGAAATGCCCAAGTATGCCAAATGGTGTAGCGAGAGTTCAGAGTGCTTTCTCAACTGTTTGTAATAAGAATAAGAAACAGACCAAGATAGAGTCTTTTTTTTTTTACTGTGTACTAAGTTTAGATTTTTTTTTTTTTTGGCCAGAGCAGGGTTTGAACCTGCCACCTCTGGCATATGGGGCCGGCGCCCTACTCCTTTGAGGCACAGGCACCGCCCAACTCTTTATTTATTTATTTATTTTATCAGCTAGAATGGTTGGGGCTGGGGGTGGTGGCTCATGCCTGTAATCCTAGCACTCTGGGAGGCTGAGGTCTGAGCTCACCAGTTTGAGACCAGCCTGAGCTAGAGCAAGACTGTCTCTAAAAACAGCTAGGTGTTGTGGGTGCCTGTAGTCCCAGCTACTTTGGAGGCTGAAGCAAGAGGACCACTTGAGACCAAGAGTTTGAGGTTGCTATGAGCTATGACGTGATAGCATTCTAGTAGGGGGTAACAAAGTGAGACTCTGAAGAAAAAAAAAAAAAGTATGGTTAAACCATGAGAAAAAAGTGAATGTATTGATTTTGTATGATACTGTATGTATAATTTTACTATTCGGATTATGTGTGATTTCATATGATATTCTCTAATAGAAGCTGTACAAGAAAGTAAAGTACATGTATGTGCCAATACAGTAGCCCTAGTTCCTTATGTTGACTACCTCAATATGTTGATCCGTTTGTTACAGTCCCTTGTGTAGTCAGTGTACAGAGATTATACTGCAATTTATTTTCAAGCCAATTAATGAACATTTACTATGTCCTAGTCTTCACGAAAAGCAAAAAGAAATCATTTTATAATGATTTCAATATGCAAAGTACAGTATATTTATAGGTATTACCTTAATTGAGCCTCACACCAACTATTTGTGTTGAATAAGATATGATTAACCCTATTCCACGGATGAACCAATTAAACCACAATGAGACGAAAAGGTTTGCCTGAGCTAAAGAGAAGCCAAGAAGAATTTGGACTCAGTTCCTTGCTTCATATTTTCATCTTTCATCTATATACATTGTCAACTTAATTTTCTCTAAGTTTCCTTTCTGTTCTTTGTCATAAATATTAGGTAAGCTAAATGGTGATCTTTTTTTAACCCATTGTTCCAAAGCACTGGATACTACATTTAGATAAGCTTGGAAACTCATTTAACATTATCAGCAATAAAAGTTGCAAATTTGAGTAGATAATGTAATTGTGAGACAATAAGTTTGGAGATGTATATATATATATATATATATTATAAATTTATATATATAGTATAAATATATATATTTATATATAGTATAAATATATTTATATATAGTATAAATATATATTTATATATAGTATAAATATATATAGATTTGTATAAGTATATATAAAAATATATATATATAAAGTTGCAAATTTGAGTAGATAATGTAATTGTGATACACTAATTTTGGAGATTTATATATATGTATATATATATTTAATATAGCTCTTCTCAAAAAACAGCAAGAGCAAACAAAAAAATATATAGCTCCTCTCTTTGAAGGGGTTTAAAGTCTAGCAGGACACATACATAAACAGGAAATTCAATAGTATAATAAAATGTGGTAAGAGCAATAATTTTAGAGTGTTTTAGGGGGCTATAGAGTGAGGATACAAACTCAGCCCAGGGAAAGGACTGGCGAAGTTTTTCCCAGGGGATCTCTGGCTTAGCTGATTCGTGCAAGATGAAGCATTTACATAGCAAACATGCTAGGGATCAGGTGTTCTTGTCCTAGGGAATTGTATAAAATACGACTTCAAGTGTAAAAAAGCAGGGTGTAAGTTGTTTGATAAAGACAAAATCAGTACATGAGCCTGGAGAGATAGGCAGGGGCTAGATCCTGAGGTGTTGGTGAGACACATTTAGATGTGTCCTCTATGTGGTAGGACACTAAGAGCTTCAAAGTTTATGCTTTGGAGTCAGACAACGTTTTCTTTCTTTCTTTCTTTCTTTTTCTTTTCTTTTCTTTTCTTTCTTTTTTTTTTTTTTTTTTTTTTTAAGACATAGTCTTGCTCTTTTGCCCAGGCTAGAGTGCATGGTGTTAACCTCGGTCACAGCAATCTCAAATTCCTGGGCTCAAGTAATCCTTCTACCTCAGCTTCCAAGTGGCTGGCACTACAGATGCCCATCACAACACCTGGATAATTTTTTTATTTTTAGTAGAGATGGGGTCTTGCTCTTGCTCAGGTCTCGAACTCTTGATCCCAAGGGATCCTCCTGCCTTGGCCTCCCAGAGTGCTAGGATTTTAAGTGTGATCCCTTGCACCCAGCCCAGACAATGTATCTTTAACCTCAATTTTTTGCATATTACCTGGTGATCTTGGGCAATTTAATCCCACTGACGTTGATTTCTACAACTGGAAGATGAAGCTAATAATGTCTACTTCCATGGGTTGTTGAGAATAAACAAGGTAATGCATGTACAGCCCTTGACACAATGCTGACCACAAAATAAACTTCTAATAAATGGTAATATATGATAATGACAGTGATGATTAGAAGGGATTATCATAAATAACAGCTTACTTGTACATCATACTGTAATTATATTTAAAAATCAACATGTGATGATGACTCTTTGGGAATTTACCATCTTCGAGATAATGCTGGTTTATACAAAGAAAGCACAAACAACTTGTGTAAGCAACTTTGCATTTCTATGCCTACCAATAAACAAGATAATTTACTGTTATTTACCAAAAGTGGATGAGGGGGGGAGAAACAGTCTGTATGTGGCAGGTTGTCATTAATAATGATTAGTCCACGCTTTGCTTCATTAATTGCAGTAGAATCAGTGCCAAAGAACAAATAGGTAAATATTTTGTGTGTATCTGAGGATGGGCAGGCTACCAGGAGTTTGAGGTTTCCCTGTTCCATGAGTGCAAGGACAACTTTCATCATTTTCCAGATGCGAGAAGGAGGGTTGTTGGCTTGGTGCCTATAGCTCAAGCGGCTAAGGCACCAGCCACATACACCAGAGCTTGGGGGTTCGAATCCATCCTGGGCCTGCCAAACAACAATGACAACTATAACCAAAAAATAACCAGGCATTGTGACAGGCGCCTGTAGTCCCAGCTACTTGAGAGACTGAGGCAGGAGAATCGCTTAAGCCTAGGAGTTGGAGGTTGCTGTGAGCTGTGATGCCGCAGCACTCTACCAAGGGCGACAGCTTAAGGCTCTGTCTCAAAAAAAAAAAAAAAAAAAAAAAAAGGAGGGTTGTGTTGAAGTTCCTTCCTGGAAACTGAAAAGGGAGAGGGATTGTAGACTCTGGGGAGGGTGTCCAACATCATCTAGGCTGCTTTTGGTATGAAGCCTTCCAGCCCTTGGTTAAAGGGTGGTTGTGTGGATCCTGTGATTTGGAAAGAGTGTCTCAGCTCCTGAGGCCTCAGGAGGAGGGTAAGGGAGTATGGGGGAGAGAGAACAGGGAGTAGCCACAGGAGCACATGGAGGGAGCCGCCTTCAACCATGGCACCTGCATCAGAGGGAGCAGTGGTGACAACAAAGGTGGTAAGGGACTGAGGTCTAGAACTCTCATTTCCACTTTTCCCAGACTGCATAGGCACCCACATTCTGAGAGAAGAAGCCACAAACGTGACAGCCATTAGGTTTCTTCATGGCCTCCCTGTGTGGGCTGGAAGATGGATTTAGAAAAATAAAAATGTGATATTCCTCAAATCAGGAGTACTGAGTCACAACTTTTACTCATTAAAGTAACTTTTTTTTTTTTTTTTTTTTGAGACAGAGCCTTAAGCTGTCACTCTGTTGCCCAGGCTAGAGTGCTGTGATGTCATCATAGCTCACAGCAACCTCTAGCTCCTAGGCTCAAGTGCTCCTTCTGCCTAAGCCTCCTGAGTGGCTGGGACTATAGGTGCCCACCACAAAGCCTGGCTAGTTTTTCTGTTTTTAGTAGAGATGGGGTCTCACTCTTGCCTAGGCTGATTTCCAACTCCTGAGCTCAAGTGATCCACCTGCCTCCCAGAGGGCTAGGATTACATGAGCCTAAAGAAACTTTTACGCAGGCTTCCATTCATAAGTTATAGTGCACACAGTGGCAAATTCCAATTCATATGCCAAAGAAAACTAGAGTAAGAGTAACCTTCCCACCCTATCACCCCAGCTAAAACATTGGACTTTCTCACTTCCTCCCTTCTCTATTCTCAGTCCCTGGTACCTAAATTCCAGAGAATGGAAGGGCATGTATCTGAGTCTCTGATGGGTGCTTTGAAAGGCTGCCAACCCCTAGGTTATTGATTTCCTGGTGGTAGTCAGGATATTTTGGCAGGCCCCATATCTTTTTCTATTAATGGCTATCCAGATTTTGGACTGTTATTAGCTCTACTGTCGCTGCTACCATCACACACAGTCTTGGCAAAACAATGTCACTGCACCTCTTCTGCCACCCCTCTCTACCCCTCACATCCCTTTCTCCTTGTAAACCTCAAGGGACTTCCCAGGAAGGAGCAAGTTGCCACCTGCTGCACTATCCTCCACTAGTTTGACTGGTTTTTCCTGCAACCCAGTCCCAGCCCCCGCTGCCTAAGAGGCCCTGGAGACCTGTATGGTTAGCAGTCACAGGACAAAAACTCAAGTGTGGCAGGCAAACAGTAAAATAGGTCTTTCAAGTGATTCTGAGAACCTGAAAAGTGACTTTGTTGTAAAACCTGTGATTTTCCTTTCTCCTTTCCAATGAGTTGGATTTTTGAACTATACTTAGTATTCAGAACTCAAAGTACTCTCTGTTCTCATTGCTTGCGAATGTATTACAAAGTGAACTCTTTCTCCCGGTAAGGGGCACAGGGGTTTTGAAGAACCCTGCTGCTGTCCTTCAGATGGTAATCATATTTGACACACTTCAACTGGCCATCATCACGCCAGATTCTAAATACGTTTCTGAACAAGGGAAAGGGAGAAACTATTCTCTTACTCTTGAATAAAAAAATAAAAAATTTATTAATTTAAGTTCAGCCTTCCCTAGGTAGAAACTGATTGTGATAAAAAGTGAGGCAAGAAACTAACATTTACTGTAATACCTACTATGTGCTGGAGTCTCAGAACACACACACACACACACACACACACATGCTCATTTAATCCTCCAGCAGACTGGCTTGGGCAGGCTGTCACTGTTATCTGGCAGGTTCTCATTAATTAACATAGCAGCAGTTCCAGGAGGGCCACAGCAGAAACTGCAAGGCCTGTTCAGTTGCCTGATTATCACTTACGCCATATTCTATTGTTTCAAGCAAGTGAAGAGGCCAAACCAGATTCAAGAGATAGGCAAAGAGATTGTACCTGTGTGCATGTAAGGGCTGGGTGGAATTATTGAGGCCATCTTTGCAAACCAACTACCACACTGAACCTGAATAAAAAGGAATAATGAGACCTGGCTCAGACCTAACTCCAAGGATGCAATGATAAATGAAATAACAGTCATGAAGTGTTTTGAGCCAGTTTGCAGAAAAGGGCAGGGTATGGTGAAAACAGAGGTGCAAATTTCCACTGTAAATAAACAAGTAGTTTTGTTTGTCAGCATGATGTACACAATCAATTGGGTAGATTTAATATGACTGAGAAGGTGCGTTTGCAATGGTCAGACACAACACAGGCAATATTTGTTTGGCATACATGTGGTTCACTGTGTGGCCCTCTGGAAAATCAATCAGTAGAGCACCTGAAATTGAAATGAGGCCCACGGACTTCTGGCTGGCAGAATGTGCCAAAGGATTAAGATGCTGTGGGCAGACAGAACAAACTGGTTTCAAATAGGAGCCCAAACTGAAAGTCAAAAGGGTGATGCTGCTAATAATGGCAGGTATTGATTGGCAACTGAGCTGCTTCTCACATAAACAACGTTGAGAAGCATGCTCCTGGTTGAGCCAAAGCCACGATTTATTTATCTAACAATAGTTAAAGATTGTCCAAGCCAAACCAGGTAAACATGCTAGTCATTAGGTCTTTGGTTATTTCCTTTATCTCTAAAGGCTCTAGGTCTCTGACTGCTAGCTGTGATAAAGCAGGCCTTATATCTTGATGGGGTTTACTTAGAATGGACTTGGTATGTCTGTTTCCTGGTATGGATTCAGGAAACATTTCAACTAGCAGGGAAGGGGTGGAAAAAAATCCCTGAACTTACCATACTATACCCAGAAGAGGAATGGGAATGACATCATATTGGGATGTAGAAGACTTTGTTTTACTTGAGCTCTGCTATTCACCAGCTGTGTAACCTTAGGTGTTTCCCTTCTTTCCCACAATAGGTAGTATGTCCATGGTGATCTCTGGAGTCTTGCATTCCATCTCTTCTGCCATTTTTGAGGCTTTTATCAACTATCTTTGGGTTAAAGCAAAACCTTTTTAGAGTTTATATTTGATCATGTCACTCTTCCCCAACTTCTCATTACCTCTCCAGGCTCCTGAGTTTGGCAAACTAGACTTTTCACAATTTGGGCCTATCTATCTCTCCAGGTTTCCTCCTTGCCTCTGTGGTAGATTGATTTAGGAAAAAGAAAAAAAAAAGGCCAAATTCTCCCTCCTTGAGTTTACATGATTTGCAAAAAGATTGTGGAGCTTCTCTCATCAAGAAATGGAGTCTTTTTCCCTATGCTGTGACTCTGGGCTGGCTTTGTGACTTGCTTTGACTTATTGAATACATTGGAAGTGGCCCTGTGTCTGTTCTGAGTTTAAGCCTCAAGAGGTCTGGAGGACTTCTGCTTTCCCTTGGAATCCAGCTACTGCCATGTGGACAGGGCCAGGCTAGCCAGCTGGAGAATGGGAGTCTATTTGAAAGACAGCCCAGTTGTCACAGCTAAGGCTATACTAGACCAGTCAATAGCTAGCTGAAGCCCAGACATGTAAGAGAAAGCTCCCTGTCCAGCACTCAGCTGACTGCCCATACGTGAATGAGTCTTGCTGAAACTTCTCAGCTGACTCATAGACTCATGAGTAGTAATAGTGCAGTTATTATGTTAAGCCACTGAATTTGGGGGTGGTTTGTTTCATAGCAGTAGCTGATCGGTACACCCTTGATTCTATCTCTCTATTTAGCTCTGGTTGGCTAAATTTCTTGCTGTTTTTTTTGTGTATGCCATTTCGTTTATACCTTTTGGATTTTGCACAGGTTGGTTCTTCTGCCAGAGATGTTCTTATCTTCTAGTTTCACCCTTTGGTTGGCTAAATTCTATTCATTTTTTATGACTCAGCATAAATATGTCCTTCCCCAGAAGGTTTTGCTTAACCTCTTATTATGACTAGGTTAGCTGTTACCACTAGTAAAGACTCTTTCTTTGACCTAACTCTACTCAGGCTGCTCTAGCCCACTAGGCCTTGACCTCTAATGCTCATCCTCGTTAGGCCTTAATTGTCCAGTTTTAGCAAGAATCTAAGTCAGTGATATGGTTTGAATGTGTTTCCCAAAGTTCATGTTTTGGAAACTTCGTCCTCAATGGAACAGAGTTGGGCAATGGGGCCTGACAAGAGGTGGTTAGGTCATGACGGGTTTGTCCTCATATGGATTACTGCCATTATCTTTGCAGTGGATTCACTATAGATGTGAATTTGGCCTCCTCTTACTCTCTCCTATTCATGCTTTCTTGCCCTTCTGCCTTCCACTATGGAATGATCCAGCAGGAAGGTTTTCACCAGATGTGGGCTCCTTCACCTTGAACTTCCCAGCTTCTAGACCTGTAAGAAACTAGGCTGGCTTTCCTTCCTTCCTTCCTTCCTTCCTTCCTTCCTTCCTTCCTTCCTTTCTTCTTTCTTTCCTTCCTTCTTCCTTTCCTTTCCTTCTTAGTATCATCACAGTTTACTCCAACCTCAAACTCCTGGACTGAAGCAACAATCCTCCTGCCTCAGTCTCCCCAGTAACTGGGACTTCAGAAACCCACCACCATGCCTGGCTAATGTTTCTGTTTTTAGTAGAGATGGGGATCTCACTTTTGCTCAGGCTGGTTTTGAATTCCTGACCTCAAGTGATCCTCCTGCCTCAGCCTCCCAAAGTGCTATGATTACAACCATGATTCACTGTGCCTGGCCTGTTTTCTTTATAAATCACCTGGTCAGTGGTATTCTGTCATAGCAACACAAAATGGACTAAGATAGTCAGCTTAGAAATAATCTGTGCTCTTGCTGTCTGATTACCCTGGCCTACCTTCAGTAAGAGTCCTGTTAGGTCAGTGTAGTAAGAATTATCCTACCCTCTTAGTAATTTCCCATCCATTGATGCCTCCACCCAGCTTCTTGGCTATAAATCTCCACTTTTCCTTGTTGTATTTGGAGTTGTGCCCAGTTTCTCTTCCCTATTGCAAAACCCTTTAAAAATAGTCTATTGAACAATGTCTTCCTTACCAGAATCAGAATAATTTTATTCTTTTATGCTGTTGTGCTTTCCCATAATATTATTCTCTTATCTCTTCTTAGTCCTTATTATACTATATTCTGAGCACTCATTTGACTTCTTACTTTCCTTTGAGTTCCTGATGGCAGGCCTGCATCTCGTTTGAAGCAACATTGTCTGAGCTTAGCATAGGGTCTAGTGTACAATAGGAACTCAGTATAACTTTGTCAGTGAATGAATGAAGTCATTCTACTTCTCTGAGTTTCTGTTTTCTCATCTATAAAATGTAAGGGGTAAAAAGAATCTGGGATGCAAAGATGTTTTGTTTTGCAGTCTGACTCTGATCCATTGATCTCAAGTGTCTCTAGTTATGCCGAGAAGGATTGTGTGACAATGACTGGAATTGTAGGGAAGGAATGTCATGATTAATTAGCTATGTCTGCCATGATTAGGAAATAGGAAGTGACAACAAGCCTGCCAAAGACTTGCCAATCTAGGGAAAGATGATTCTTTGGCTCACACAAATATCAATCTTGCTCAGCTCAGCCATGCCTGCATTGTACATTGTGCCAATGAAGAGAAAAACCAAATGTGAAACCAACTAGATGCCAAAGTCAATCCTGCTTGCTGTAGGAGAGGTCGGGTCCTCATCAGTCCATGTTCTCTTCCACAACCCATTTTCAGCACATGCTGGACTAAATGTTTTTCCAGACGCTGTGCTAAAGTTTGGGCCACAGACAAGGTACCACCAATGAAAATGTCAGCTGGAGTGAGGTGAGTCACCTGTTGTTAAGTGTAAGAGAGCTTTCATTGTGTTTCCTTTTTCCTCCCTATTGACTGGTTCTATACAGAGAACCTACAGGGAAGATTTGGGCACCTGAACAATTGTGTCCCACATTGGACTTCAATAGAATGAGAAACCTTTATCTTTCAAGCTACTGAGATTTGGGAGGGGGGAAAGTTATTATCTAAATATATCTGCCTACCTTATCTTCTTCTTTCTTTTTATTTGTAGTGTGGATGCACTGAGAAGGTATATACCAAATGCTAATGGCATTCATGGAAGTCAATACAAATTGCAGCTAACCTAAAGTACCTATATTCTCGAGTATAAGCCAACCCCCTTAATTTTACCCTAAAAACTGGGAAAACTTAGTGACTCAAGTATAAGCCAAGGTGGAAAATGCAGTAGCCACTGGTAAATTTCAATAATAAAAATATATGCCCAAAACAATTACAATAATTGAGGAATCAGTAGGTTAAATGCTGATACCCTCACATCAGATACAGCTGAAGCTCTGTTAGTACATACAGATGAGGAGGAGGAGGAATCCAGTTTTGAAGGATTTTAACCTTTGTGATTTAGCTTGATTACCTGTTAAGCTAAGTGCACCGAGTATAAGCCGAGTTTGGGTTTTTCAGCACAAAAACTCGGCTTATACTCGAGTATATAGGTAATACCTTTAAAAACTGAGACACTGTAGAAGCCTGAGCTGTTCTGCTCTGCCTTTATTTTTGCTCTTTCTACCGTTGGTTCTTTTCCCATATAAAGTGACCCACTGTGGGGGCGTGATAAAGCCTCACACGGGACACTCCCTACCCTTGATATCAGTTGCCCAACAGTCCCTGCAAATGAAAACTTTTATGGCTCTTTAAGCCCAAGGAGGTAAGGATTTCTTTCCTGAACTTCCTGCCTTCCACAGTTTGATTGCAAAAGTTTTCAAGCTTATGACAGAAACAGAAAACGTAGGTTTAAAATAGTCTTGCTGCTGTCTGCAGCAGCCATGAATATGTATGTTCAGCTGATAGCTGTAGCCTTCTGGTTTAGGAAGGCAGGGCCCAGGTTGCAAGAAGGGGAAGTAGGAGGTGACCTTTCTAAAGCTGTGCCACACAACCTTGGACATATCACTCCCTGAGTTCCTGGCTTCATTCTTTCCCCAGTAATTATGGTTCCCAGAACTGTCTGATTTCCATGCAATAATGTTTTCTCTCTGCAGTTCCATCAAAACTTCACCATTGCACGCCCAGTTCTCTCACCTGGCTGTCTGTTCAGTGCTTTCATCTAATCAATTTGGGGGAACTAATGGTTTATTGGGTCTCTAGTAAGGAAAGTGGTTTTCCTTTGCTGCCCATGTAATAAATGAACATCTCTATAGTAGCCTATGGGGGACATTGTTGCTTAAACTTGCGGTTTCACACTGGGCATTTTAAGCCAGTACGAATCAAAGAAAGGCTCTGCAGCAGACCAGTGGGGGAAATCCTTGGATGTGCATGGCCTTCTTGGCCTCCCTGAATCATCCTCTGAAGGTAGCAGTGTGATCTGCTCGTGCCCAGGGCTGGTCTAGCATGTCTGCTGTGCCGGGCAGAAGAGACCAATGCAACAGAGACAGTGGGAGTTTCAATGTAATGAGCGGCAGGACTTTAATGTTGTGTGCCAGGGTGCATGTGGGAGGGCTGTCTGAGTCAAGGTCAATGGGGTGGTGCAGATTTTGGTAAAAACAGCAGCAGGAGGGCACTGAAATTGGGTGGAGATAAAGGTTTTAAAATGCAACAGAAAGCCAACAAGAGAATGAGGTAACTTGGATTTTGTTTCTTCATATGGGTTTCTTTTGTTATTTAGTTTGAGCATAACACAGAGTAGGCTGAAGGCTTGAATTTGCTCCTGACTTTGACAGGGGAAGACCACACCACACCACCACCAGTAGGTGGGGTCACATTTATTGAGCCCTTACCATGCACTGGTGGTTCATTTATTGCTTCTTACAACTCTACACAGTCTAAGAATCATTATCCTACATTCATAGATGAGGAAACTATGGTTAAAAAATAACTTTGTGGAAGGTTACAAAGCTAGTAAAGTGGAAGAGACTAGATCCTTGTTCTTTTTTTTTTTTTTTTTTGAGAGGGACAGTCTCACTATGTTGCCCTGGGTAGAGTGCTGCGGTGTCACAACTCACAGCAATCTCAAACTCTTGGCTTAAGTGAGTCTCTTACCTCAGCCTCTCAAGTAGCTGAAACTACAGGTGCCTGCCACATTGCCCGGCCATTTTTTGTTGCTGTTGTCATTGTTTTAGCTGACGGGGGCTGGGTTCAAACCCATAAGCCTGGGTGTATGTGGCTGACACCCTACCCAATGAGCTACAGGCGCTGCCTAGACCCCAGTTCTTAATCACCACCCTTATTATTACAATTGCTCCAAAGATGAAAGGGGGTCAGAAAGTTTTGTAGGGCCTGGGCTGCCTGTGATCAGCCCCACCTTTTCCAGGAAAGGTTAGTGAACAACCTAAAGAGGGGAAAGCCTGTGCCGAGCCTTTCAGTTGGGAGTTGGTCCTGCCAGGTTGGATTCAACCAGCCTCTCTGGTCAGCTGCCTTCTCTTGGGGCAAGCCTTTGCAGCCAGTGTCCTCTGGCTGATGTGACAAAGCAGGCTGCCAGCTCAAATAAGAGCAAACCTTGTCAGTGCTAGCCAATAGGAACACGGAGGTGAAACCCCTAGTGTCTGGGGTTGTCATACAACTTGTCAGTCAGGCAGAGCCTCTTGAAGATTTCCCAGCACTGAGGGACCCTGGGGGATCCTGACTCATGCTGCCCCTCAGAGAGCCCATGCAATGACAAAGGACACACACAGCTGTACATTTGCCAAGTGGAAAATCCTTTGTGACAACGGGCTGCATTTGAGTCACCAAATGTACTCCACTACCTGGCTAGAACTTGACCTCCACGGTGTATCTGGCGAAGTCAGCTGTGGCTCCAGCCTGGGCTGTCAGTGGGAGGAAAGCGGTTTATCAATCAAATCTTTCAAAATCAATTTAGCTCATATTCCACAGTCCTGGCTAGAATTGACAGCAACTTTCTCCCTGGTTTCCTTAACCATCAGATAAAAGTGCTGAGCCATTTTAAATATTTTGAAGACAAGACTTAACTTTCAAGTGGAATTTTAATAGGTGCCTGCAAAGAGATTTGATTTAATTCTAGATGTTTCCCTCCCACTTACATGAATAATTAGCACAACAAACTCAATGTTTGGTACCTGGAGTTTATGTTTAGTGATCTGAAGTGGGAAATATTCAAGAGGTCCAGGCCTACCTAGTGGTGAAGTGAAAAGATTTCTACTCACCTTCTCTGTTTTATGAAATGGGGACAATGATAATAAAATGTGCTGGGTAGGTGCAGGCCAATTAGTCCATCGTAAAGCTCAGAGTCTCGTTACAGCTTTACTGCTTGTGGAGAACACGCAGCACCTTCCTGTGACTTTGCATGTGAAACTAATTGCCCTGGAAATGTCAGGAATTTGATCTTCCATCAAATCCTCCAGCCCTTGGATCCCTTGACAATCTTGGACTATTTGCATCTTAAGGTTAAAGGAGGCTATGCTGTCTGGATGCTAATCAGTTGTGAAAACTTTTGATCACCTCTTGAAAACTACAACCCTTTGCAATTGCCTTATTCCAAGCATAGTGAGAGCTGAGTAGCAGAGGTAGAGATAGGTTGGCTTTATTGAAATGAACAATGCATTTAGCAGGTATGAGTTTTAATTCTGTTTTCCTTGGGGCTCTGTAGGATCATGGAAAATCACTTAATATTTTGGAGGGTTCCCCCCCCTTCCAAATGTGATGTGAATTTTGTCATATTTCCCCAGGGTAGTGAAAATTAGCATCATAAAACTCTGTTCATAATAACGTGTAGGTTTTAAAAGAAAGAAATTTTGCAAACACGTTTTCTCAAGTATGTGCTTAAACATGTATATGTGTACTGTTTTCCTACTGTGATACTAGGTACTTTGTAGTGATACAATTATCTTTCTAAATCAGCTTTCTGAATAGTAGTACTGTAAGCATGTCAGACCAGATCATTCTTTGCTGTGGGGAGCCTCTCCTGTGCATTGAAGCATCCTTGACCTCTACCTATTAGATGCCAGTAGAACTCTCAAGTTGTGACAATCAAAAATGTCTCCAGAGTGGCACCTGTGGCTCATGTTAAATGAGGTGCCTCCAGAGGTGGCAGGTTCAAACCCAGCCCTGGCCCCCCCCCAAAAAAAAAAAAAAAAAAAAGTCTCCAGACATTGCCACATGTCCCCTGGGGGAGGGTTGCCAGATTTAGCAAATAAAAGTATAAGATGTCTACTTAAATTTGAATTTTAGAGAAACAATGAATAATTTTTAGTGTATGAATTTAACTACATAAAATACATAAAATCTGCCAAGATATGGAGTGGGTTGGGGAGGATTCTTCCCCCACAGTTAGGAACTATGCTTTTAGATAAAGATTTGTACTTATTAGTGAACTCACATTATCAAGGATTTCATCTTTCTCTTATTCCTGTCCCACTTTTCTTCTTTCCCACCTCTCTCCCTAATTCCAGCCTTCCTAAATTCCATGTGGGTCTCACCACAAATTGTTACTAGCCTTAGGCATGAGAAGAAGTAGAAACATACTGTTATTAATACTATATTCATAATACCATGATAAAATGGCAGTCAGTCACAAAATATAAATGACTAAGGTAATTATTTTATTCCATTTTGTGCCACTATAACATAATATCACAGACTGGGTAATTTATAAAGCAAAGAAATTCATGTCTTACAGTTCCAGAGGCTGGAAAGTCCACTATCAATGTGCAGGCACCTGGTGAGCTGCATAAGGCTGAAGAGCAAGAGAGAGCTGGTGGAGGCCTGTGCAAGAGAGAAAGAGACAGGCCAGGAAAGGTGGCTCATGTCTGTAATCCTAGCACTCTGAGAGGCTGAGGTAGGTGAATTGCTTGAGCTCAGGAGTTAGAGACCAGCCTGAACAAGAGCAAGACCCCATTCCTAAAAACAGCTGGGTGTTGTGGCGGGTGCCTGTAGTCCCAGTTACTTGGGAGGCTGAGGCAAGAGAATCTCTTAAGCCCCAAGAGTTTGAGGTTGCTGTGAGCAGTGACACAATGGCACTCTACCAAGGATGACAAAGTGAGACTCTGTCTTTAAAAAAAGAGAGAGAGAAAGAGACAGAGAAAGATGGGGTGGGGGAAGGGAGCTGAACTCATCCTTTTATCAGGACTTTAATCCACTCACTAGGGCAGAGCTCTCATGACCTAATCGCCTCTTAAAGGTTCTACCTCTAAGCATTGTTGCACTGAGGATTAATTGTTCAACACATGAACTTAGGGGAACACATTCTAACCACAGCAGCAATTCAAAAAGATGCCTCTGTAAGCAGAATCCTTCTATGAATAGCATAGGACCCTATCAGATAGATCTTTGAGGAAAAGAAATTCTGTGTGCTTCAAAGGTCTCCCTGGATCCCTTGAAAGTCAAGCTCAGAAATCACTGTAATTTTTTCTTTTTGCTACTTAATCAACAAATGTTTTTTTGGGCAATGATGTGTCAACCTGGTGCTGCACGGCATATAAATAAGGAAAAGGGACAGTTTGTGCCTATGAAGAAGAAGCAGGTTGTACTTCTGTAGAGATATACTTGCTGATAACATCTAGCACATTCCTGGAGCCTAATCAGAGTACAGATGATAAGCAAGAAAAGAAACAGGTAGCTGTGGGCAGGTAAGGGTCAGAGAAATGGAAGGATGAGTGCTATTCAAGGTGGGGGTAAACAAGCTGCTTGGAGACATGTGGGAACCTGCTGAGGATGAATAATTTGGTGCTCAGAACATGCCAATAATATGATGATCTTTTAAATTTATAGTCCTTAGATATTTGCCAGTGTTGGTATAGAGACAGGGGACAAACAGAGGAAGAGGCTGGCTTTTTTCAGACTTTAGTTTCTCCTTTATTTCCCCCCCAAATTTATTATTACTCCACTCTGCAAACAAAAGTTAATCAGACCACCAGCTTAAAGACTGTGTTGGTACTGCGTCTGCTCCTTGAAGCAGCCCTTCCTTCCCCCTCTGTAAGCACTTTATTTGATATTTCATTCAATGCCATTCAGGGCTATCTTGAGATTATTTCTTGTCATTGTGTTTCAGTGCCTCTTACAGATTTTTACTCCCATTGATGGCCCAGCAAGAGCCCTTCCTAATCCAGCTCTAAGCCTGTCAAGATGTTATTGACACATAGGTTGTGATTTGTATGTACTATTCACTTTTTGAAAGGGTCTTGTCCACATGTTCTATAGAGGGCCACCTCTAGTGGTGGTGCAGAGGCAGGAAGCAGTGCTGTCGTGGAAGGAGCATTAGACCCAGAGGCAGGAGGCTGGTTGGAGCTCTAGTTTTGCAACTATCTCACTGTACACTTTTGTGTAAATCACGTTCTCAACCGGCCCTCATTTCTTCCTCTAAATATAGGAGGTTGGACTAGAACCAGGATGACAAAACAGGTTTTGTCTTACATACTGGTGCTGACGGGTTGGTAACAGCTCCCTGAACTGACCCATAGAGAACACTTTTTAGATCACATCTGGGCTGTGGAAGAAAGAATGATCCACTAGCAACATCTACCATGGGTGAAGAGAAAGGGTAGTGGTGGTGATGATGGCTTGGGTGCTTCATTCTTGCATCCCTTGCTTGAGTAGGCAAGCTCTAAGAAATTGCAATCAAAATCCTTATGCTTGGGGCAGCGCCTGTGGCTTCAGTGAGTAGGGTGCTGGCCCCATATACCGAGGGTGGTGGGTTTGAACCTGGCCTGGCCAAACTGCAACAGAAAATAGCCGGGCATTGTGATGGGTGCCTATAGTCCCAGCTACTCAGGAGGCTGAGGCAAGAGAATCGCCTAAGCCCAAGAGCTGGAGGTTGCTGTGGGCTGTTACACCACAGCATTCTACCAAGGGTAACTATCTCTAAACAAACAAACAAACAAAAAAACCCCTTAGGCTCAATGTGAATATCAGTGAAATGTTCTCAAAAATTAGGATTCTGTAGACTTTTCCCGAGCAGGAAAATAGCTATAATTCTTTACTTTGTATAGGATGGCTTTGCTTCTGACATGTCTCATTGAGATATGCAATTTGTGGTTTTTCTCAAAGTGGGGATTCTTTTTTTTTTTCTTTTTTTTTTTTTTTTGAGACAGAGTCTTACTTTATCACTCTTGATAGAGTACTGTGACATCATAGCTCACAACAACCTCAGACTCTTGTGCTCAAGCTATTCTCTCGCCTCAACCTCTCAAGTAGCTGGGACTACTGGTGCCCACCACAATGCCTGGCTATTTTTAGAGATGAGGTCTTGCTCTAGCTCAGGCTGGTCTCAAACATGTGAGCTCAGGGCAATCTACACGCCTTGGCCTCCCAGAGTGCTAGGATTACAGGCGTGAGCCACCGCTCCAGGCCTTAGAAGTAGGAGATTCTTATACAGATACATTCACGCTATCACTAAGTCCTTACTATGACCAGTAACACAGCACTCACTGAAAATTTTGGTTATAAAATAAGGTGATATGACCCAAAACAAAACACAATAAAACAAAAGCCAAACACACTCAGGTACTTGCATCTGTAATACTAGCACTCTGGGAGCCCAAGGTGTGAAATTTGCTTGAGGTCAGGAGTTTGAGACCAGCATAAGCAAGAGCAAGACCCCATGCCTACTAAAAATAGAAAAAAATTAGCAGAAAGTGTGATGGTGCACAGTATAGTCCCAGCTACTTGGGAGTCTGAAGCAGGAGGATTGCTTGAGCTCAGGAGTCTGAGGTTGCACCAAACTATGCTGTTGCCCCTGCACTCTATCCCTGAGCAACAGAGTGAAATTCTATCTCAAAAACCAAACAAAACAGCTAAGTATTATAAACCAAATTAAAAGGAAAACCAAGTTAAAAAGAAAACCACAGGTTGGGTGAAAATGTTTGCAAATATTTACCTAACACACACCCTTAGAAGATAAAGGACTACTAAAATCAATAAGGAAAGGCAAACAAATCTGTAGAAAAAGAGCAAAGAATATGAACAGGCAACCCAAGGAAGAAGAAATGTAACCCCCATTAGACATTTGAAAAATATGAAGGATTAAATCTTTTTATAAACAAGGAAATACAAAAGGAAGCAGGACACTATTTTCTATCATATTGGCAAATGCTTTTCAGTGTTGACAAAGATGCAAGGCAGAAAAAAGGGTGTAAATTTGTGCAACTATTTTGGAGGTCAATTTGGAGTCACCTATAAAAACTTCAAATACGTATAACCTTTGATTCCACATTTAACATCTAGGAATTTATCTTAAGAAAAATACTGGTGCAAATGTTCAAAGATCTAACACACACACACAGTCAAGGATATTTATTCCAATAATTTTAAATAGCAAATACATGAAAGCAAATTAAATACATACAATCAACAAAGGAATAAAGAAATAAAGCATGGTATACCTATATAATAGTACACACCACCTTCGAGATTGTGTTGGGGCAACTTGGTTCAGCTGCGAATTGTTTCCCAAAGTTCCCTCCCTGTATGGATTTGTGCTGAAGTTGATCACAAGAGGGTATTTTGGGAGATTGGGAGGGTGAAAGAAAAGAACAGGCTGTTACTCTCAGAGGGCTGTTGTGGTCAGTTTTGATGATAGACAGGTGCAGAAATGTCCAGTGTGTTCCAATTAGTCCATGGTACTCTCCTCAGGTCTTCCTAAATGTGGGTTTAGCTGCTTGGCTGTGGCTCCAGAGAGATGGTAGTAACACAGAGCAATAGGTTTCCATAGACCTTTCCACTAGCTCCTTTTTATTTTCTTTTACTTATTTAATTTTAATTTTAATATTTTATTTATTTATTTATTTATTTATTTATTTATTTATTTATTTACCGAGACAGAGTCTCACTCTGTCACCCTGGACAGTAGTGCTCTGGAGTCATAGCTCACAGTAACCTCAAACTCCTGTGTTTGAGTAATCCTCTTGCCTCAGGCTCCTGTGTAGCTGGGACTATAGATGCCCGACACAAAACTGGACTAGTTTTTCTATTTTTTAGTAGAGACAGGGGTCTCACTCTTGTTCAGGTTGTTTCTGAGCTTCTGAGCCTAGAACTCTGGGAGATTGAGGCCAGTGGATTACAGAACCTCCCAGAGTTCTAGGATTACAAGCGTGAGCCACAGCTCCGGACCACCCAAAGCTTCTTCTTTGTGGTTCTACTTCAGTGGCTAATTGTGCTTGGCTTCTCAGATGGATAGATTAGTGGCTCTTCTGATCTTCTAGATTTCCCTAATTGTCCTTTATTTCCAAGCTCTTTACATAATCCTGTAAGGTCTAATTTATAAATTAAATCCTTTATTTCATATATTTGTGGTGATTCTTGTTTCATGACTGAACCCTCTCTGACACAGTTTTGGTACTGGAAATGGTGCCAGGGAATAGAACAAAAAAAATTGGGCATCTGAAATTGGTTATCTGATGTGATTTAATTTTAAGGCATAAATAACCCTGTTGCTGTTGGTAAATAGTACAATGGTAATATATAGCATGGAGTGGCAAATCAATTACATAAATCACCACCTGTAGTTACCTAGAGCTGGGTATCTATGGTCCACATTGTAACCAAGGAGCTGCTGCCACGGAACAGTGAGTTAGAAATAAACAATGGGGGGATAATAATAATGACTGTGGAATGGGGGTTATTATGATAAGAAGACCAGGTGTAAGTATATATAATTGCATCTAGCTACCATAGTAGTAAAACAAAAGTAATATCTAATTTCTGGAGGAATTGGAGAAATGAGGACTGTAGAGTTGGCTAGCTACTTCTATATTTTTGAAAATCAAGACCAACATCTAATCCTATGGGTAGATGAAATACGGCACAAATGGAATTCTGAGATTCACTGGGTCTCTTACGTTAAATTTAGGCATTGAGTAGGCAGGAGTGCCATCCTTAAAATTAGAATGGGTATATATGGTCAGATTCCAATGAAGCTGAAACCTTGAACCACCAAATTTTGCTGAATCTCTTTGGCCAGAGCAGCAGTTCCTTTTATGTTTGAGAAATCCAGCTAAGGAACTTGTGATGGCCTTCCTTGAGGTGGTAGAATTTTACACTTACACCTACATTCTTACTGTGGAATGCTGCTCCTCAACACCTACCACCCTCTGTTCATTCTCTCTGCTTTCAGACTTAAGCCAGACTCAGTCCTGGCTTCAAGGGGTCAAGCACAAAGCATAATTCATGAGGAAAATTACTATACATTCCAAAAATTTCACACTATTTTGCCAAACTATATTGACAGAAACCTAGGGAATATATAAAGGAATGAATCCAAGTTGGTGAGAGTAAAAGAAATATTTCACAAGATTCAGCCAAACATTTGTTTGGGTACACAAGGCAGAGATTTTTGTATTCCACCTGGGGTAGAACCGGGGAACCACTGGCCCCTGTGAGATGAACATAAGCCCTAAGCCAACCTTCCTACCGGTAGATCACAGTGACAATTGGTATCTCCAGGAATTAGTGGACAGTAGTCTCCAAAACTACCCTTTGGTTGTCTCCCTTGCCCTTGAAGGCAACTGTAAGAATGCCCACATTGATTTTCTGACTGTGGAATAGGAGTTATTATGATAGGAATACCAGGTGGAAGTACATATAATTGCATCTATCCACAGTAGTAAACCAAAAGCAATATTTAATTTCTGGAGGAATTGCAGAGATTCACAACTTTAGTTTCTTTTGGACTAGAGTTCTCAGTAGGAGTGAGGGGCTTCTTTGGTTACTTTCTTTGGCAACAGGGACCTACCTGTGATGAATAAATCCTGTTTTATAAACTTTCTTAACTCTGTAAACTTCTCTTTCTCTTCCTTAATAAACCTTGTTTCCATGCTTGCCTTAAAAAAAAAACAAACAAAAAAAGAGCCAGGAATGCTTCTGGTCAGAGCATCAACAATGACTTCATTAAATAAGCCCTTTATAATGCCCTCTTTTCTCTCCTCACTACATTCCCCAGGAGAAAGTGAAAGCTTTCTTTCACTACAGAATATTTTATGTTTTCTAGAATTTTATATAAATGGGATTGTATAGTATGTAGTCTTTTTTTGTCTGATTTCTTTTACTCAATGTAATTATTCTGAAATTTATCCATGTTGTTGTGTGTACAAATAGATTGTTCCTTTTTATTGTTGATTAGCATTCCATTGTATGAATTTCCAATTTGCTTATCCATTCACCTATTGATGGACATTTGAGATGTTTCTAGTTTTTGGCTATTATAAATAAAGCTGTCACAAACATTTGCATACAAGTCTTTGTATACACATATGCTTTCTTTCTCTTGAGTATATACCTAGGAGAGGAATGCCTAAATTGTATGGTAGGTGTATATTTGGCTTTTTAGGAAAGAGACAAATTGTTTTCCAAGTCGCTCTATCATTATGTACTTCTACCAGCGTTCTATATCCACTGCTATACATCTTTATCAATACTTGGTATGGTCAGCCTTTTTAATTTTAGCCATTCTAAAATTGTGTAATGATGTCTTATTGTGGTTTAATTTGCACATCCTTAATTACCAATAATGATGAGTATGTTTTTGTGTGCTTGCCGTCAGTATATCTTTTTTTGATGAAGTGTCTGTTCAAGTATTTTGCTTATTTTATATTTTAGTTGTTTGTTTTGTTATTATTGAGTTTTAAGTGTCTTTTAGGGAGGAGGCTTGGTAAGCTCTCAATAGGTGCAATTTGGGGGTATATGGCACACCCCCTGGGTGAAGGGCTCAACTGCAACTTGGACTTTACAGAACAAATGCAAACAATGTAACCTAATTGTTTGTACTTGTATATTAATCTAAAAATTTTTAAAAAATGTCTTTTACATATTCTAATTACAATATTTTGTCATATTTCTATTTTTTCCATTATTTTCTCCCACTCTGGGACTTATCTTTTCATTTTCGTAATAGTGTTTTATTGTAGAACAAAAGGTTCTACAATTTTGATGAGGTCTAATTTATTGAATTCATGGGTTTCATTTAAGAAATGTTTGCCTATCTCAAAGAGCGTTAGTCAAGGTTCTCCAGAGAGACAGAACCAGTAGGATATGTACATATATACCTATACTGATACGTAAAAGGGAATTTTTTAGTGGAACTGTGTCAATGATCATGGAGGCTGAGAAGTCTACAAAAGGCCATCTGCAAGCTGAAGACACTGGGAAACTGGTATCTTGGCTCAGTCCAAGTCTGAAAGGTGGTGATGTAAATTTCAGTTTCAGGCCAAAGGCCTGAGAGCCTGGGGAATCATTGGTGTAAGTCTTGGATTTCAAAGCCAGAGAGCCTGGAGTTCTGGTGTTTAAGGGCAGGAAAAGAGTGTCTTAGCTCCAGAAGAGAGAGATAGAGAAAGAGAAAGAAATAAAGATATAGAGAGAGAGGGAGAGAAAGAATAATTTGTCTTTTCTCTGCCTTTTTGTTCTGTGTCCCCAATTGGATGGTGCTCACCCACATTGAGGGCAAATCTTCACCACTCCTTCCATAAACTCACATGCCGGTATCCCATGGGAACATCCTTACATATATACACAAAAATAACACTTCCCCATGTCTCTAGGTATTCCATAATCCAGTCAGGCTGACACCTAAAATTAACTATCACACAAAGTGTCCTATGGTTTCTTTTAGAAATTTTATAGTTTTGGTTCTTATGTTTCACTCTATGTTTAATTTTAAGTACTTTTTTGTTTATGGTATAAAGTAAAGGTGAGATTTATTTTGTTGCACCATTTGTTGAAAAGATAATCTTTTCCCCATTTAATTACCTTGACTTACTTATCATAAGTGAATTGAGCATGTAATCGCGAATCAGTTTTTGGATTCTCTATTTTGTTCTACTGATGTACAATCATGTCTTTTCATCAGTATCACATTTTCTTGTTTATGATAGCTTTATGACAACTCCTGAAATCAGGCAGTGGGAATTTTCTTAATATATCCTTCTTTTCCAAAATTATTTTTTGTATTCTTTGCATTTCTATACAAATAAAATCAGTTTGTCAATTTCTATAAAAAATCCACTTGGATTTTGATGGGGATTGCATTAAGTCTATAAATGAATTTTGGGGAGAAGTGACAGCTTAATATTGAGAATGCATTCCATTTTGATTTGGAATAAATCAAAATGAGTAGTGCACATTTATAAGTAAATGTATGACTTTGACAAAGGAGGAAATCAAGAATTGCCCACCGAGCAAAGTTCACTGGCCCGGAGTGATTGAACTCATAGCTTTGACTTTAGAAATATAGTATTGGAAGCAGTTTCTCTAGCTTGATTCAAGTAAATTTGTTTGGGTAGAATTAAATCCATATTTTTGCATAGTACAAAAAGAAAATGTTGATCTTTGTCAGCTATGATTAGCAGAACACATCCAAAAACTGACTGAACACTTGAGATGGCAAATACTCCCATTATTACCTTGCTTTTGTCTCTCTTCCCACCTTGGCAGAAATCACTAATCAACTACAGCATTCTTTTTCAAATAACATACATATAGGTACTGTTTTTTTTTTTTTGTTAGCAGTGGCCCTGAATGAATTCAGTTTCCCTTTCCTCCCATAGAGAGAATTCCTCCACCTATGATTCTGGGGTTGAGTTGGTTTGCAACATTCTTCTTCTTAAAATATGTCAATCTCTGTATTTCTTCCACCTGAATACAAAAGGTCAAGGACTTTCCATTTGTTTTTTCAACTCAAGTTTAATGGACAACTTCTGAATTTGTGTAAGAATAAAGTGTTAAGAAGCTTTCCTGATGGACTCTAGTCCATCTCTGATAGGGGATCAAATTAAAATCAGTATAACAGGGGCTTTAAACAGACTATAATGACTTAGTTGAAAGTTACCCCAAGCCCTTTGCTGCACTTCAGGTAGGTGAGGCTGAGAGTGTATCCACTGTACTGACAGACCTGATGCTGAAGCCACAGCTGCATAACCTACAGTGAACTCACCTTCTGCTCAGAGGATACCCATTCAGAGGGAGCCAATATTTACAATTCCAAGAATGGCTACAACCAGAACAATGTTAATAATAATTCCTAAATTTTCCTTTCCAAATAACTTTATGTCATTCATGCCAGTTATTCAATATATTATTACTTATTTGCTATAATAGGTGGGACTGAATTTACCCTTTTCCCCTTTCACATGTGATGTAACCAAAGTTCAAATAGGTGGCACCTTGTCTAAGGTCACACAGTTAAGTAGAAGAATTAGGAGTTGAGATTAAACTTCCTTATTTCCAATCCACTCTACTACTTCTCCCATCTGCTGGTCACCCTGTGAGTTCAGTTCTCTCACCACTGGGTTGCTGTTTCAGCTGTTTCAGACCCATTGGGCTGATCCCATGTACTTTCTCCTTGCTGAACTGTAGAAAACTTATTTTTTTAAGGATTGCAATGACATTTAAAGGAAAGGAGGACAGGGATAGTGGCCTGGTAGAAAACAGATGCTTCAATTGGTTATTACAGGCTTAGATGAGCTGACAATTGTGTACCTTTGATTTCTCCTGTAAATTCCTTTGAGAAATAGATGCCCTGAATTCAGACTCATTTGGGAGGGTGGGGTACATGATGAATTTCATTTTAGAACTGTTGAGTTGAAATGAAGTGGTAGTGGTATGTATTGGTGCAAAAGACATACAAGTTTGGCATTTAGGTGAAAAGTTAGCATAAAAAAAATATAGATTAGTTACAGTGTGTGACACAGCTCTTGGAGGCAGGACACAATTGTAAAAGGGACTTTACCTAACAAATGCAATCAGTATAGCCTGGTTCTTTGTAACCTCAATGAATCCTCAACAATAAAAAAATATGCAGATTAGCAAGGCACCTGCATATAGGTACCTGCTTAAGAAGGAATGATAGTTGAAACCTTCAGATGGAACTATACACAGGGAGAGGCCTACAGGGAACTTTAGGGCACTCATATTTGGAGAATTGAGGAAAAATGGGAATGAACCAGTTAGGGGGTTGAGAAGAAATGGTGGGGAGAAAACCAGCATCAGTGTATTGTGACCCTTTCTAATTTTTGCATTGCCAGCAAACCTTTGCACACTCAGACCATAGGACAGTGACTGGCACATGGTTGGTGCTCAACAAACTTTTGTTGGGTGACTGAATGGAATCCCAGATGTATTTTCTAAGAGGAACCCAGGGTCAATAGTCTCCAATGTTAAAGCAAGGCTGGAAAGAATGAAGATTTTACTGGGAAAAGGGTTTTAGATTTGGGGATTAGAAAGTCATTAGTGACTTTGCAATATGCAGATTAGAAATTTATCACCCCATGGCTAGATCATGAGAACCTGTAAAATGTAGATGATAGAACTTAATTCTTTGGATTAGTGTGAAGATTCAGTGGTATAACTTGTAACTTGTGTTAAATAATTGGCCTAGCCCCTAACACAGTGAAAAATGCTCACTGATTTATTCATTCACCTAATGTTTATTGTGTATTTACTATGGGCCCTGGTAAAGTTGTAATATCTACAAATAGAACAGTGAACCAGACAAACTGTTTTGTGCATTTGTGAAGCTTATATTCAACATGGGGTGGGGATAGGTAAAAACAACCAGAAACATTTGATACTGACATGCTATGCAGAAATGAAAGGATGGTAGGTAATCTAACAGTAATGGGGTGACTACTTAGGTCGGCTGAACTGGTAATGGTGTGAGTGACAAGAGCAGCTGATATTTGTTGTTATTCTATTATTATTATCTTCTCCTTCTCTCTCTTTCCACTTCAGTTGTCCACCTTTCTTACACACCATCTCATCACATCAAATCACATCACATTTCCCACTCAAAACCCTCGCATGTCTTTCTGAGAGACATTGCAAGTTGTTCTTCCCACTCATCCAGCAAAAAAGCGTGACTCCCACTTTAAAAGCTGCTTGCAGCTCCATACAGTGCTGTGCAAAAGGCATCCTTGCCTGAGGCAAAGGCATTTACACCTTCCAGGGAGACACATGATTAGAAAAGGCAGCTGCAGGGGAGGGGGTGGATAGGAGGCTAACTGGAACTTAATCTATTAGAAAAGGAAAGGCCTTTGAAAAGTGAATTAATGATATTTATAGCTGCATCAGGTAAGTAGCTAGCAAAAGCTTGCTGGTAATGAGGCCAAGGTTGAATTCCCATATGCATCAGAGAGTTTCATGTGGAGAAACTATGCTGTTCATTCACTGGCTATGAAATTTAAGCTAACTCAACCTCAATGAACCTCAGTTCCCTAGTCTAAAATAGAGACATGCATTCCATCTGCCTGCCTCACAGAATTACTTGGAAGTACAAATGAGAATGGATAATGAAGTGCTTTTTAAAGTCATAAATTTTAAATGTGGTCTATTATTATTGCAGATCACATTATTATTTTAGTGGCCATACCCTTCTCCCACTTCTGCGATGTATCAGCTGGCTATCTCTCATAGTGGAGATTCAACCACATCATGAATGACTCCTTATAAATCAATCAGTAATCTTTCAATAGGCTCATTATATTGACCTTGAGTTAGGAAGGTTATTTTCATAGAATAAATACAACTTATAATATTTGCCATTGCTTAGACCTATTCTACCACCATCTCTGAATAAATCTTTTTAAAATTTATTTTAAATATGTCACACTCAATTGGAGTGTTATTAACCTCTAACTACTAGTGTGGTTTTCCTGTCTCCTTTGCATGTCAAATGAGTCCTAAGCCAAGTTACCTTTGATGTCTGTTTTTTGTCTAATCTCTAGAGAACTAGAAACTAGGTCATCTGGTATTCACTATCCACTGGTGACAACTGTGTGGCACACATATCTCCATTTCAACACTCTGCTCATCATTGCCAATGGATGATTGAACTGTCCCATTGATATGGCCTAACAGTGCTGTGTTAACCACTGCTCACACGTGGCTATTAAACATTTGAAATGTGGCTAGTCCAAATTCAGGTGTGCTGTGTAGGTGAAATCTACACCAGCTTATAAAGACTTAGCACACAAGAAAAGAATGTAAAATATCTCATTAATAGTTTTTTTTGGTATCAATGACAACTTGAAATGATAATATTTTGGATATGCTCATTTAAATAAAATATATTAAAATTAATTTTACCCATTTCTTTAATTTTTTTTAAATGGCTACCAGAACATGTAAAATTCTATGTGTGGCTTGCATTAGTGTCTTTTAAATCCTGCATAAGATAATTCTGTAGACAGCAGACACTAGTAAAACAGAAACAAAAGCACTAGTATTTCATGGGAGTCAGAGAGGGATCAACACATTGAGTTTTCAGTCTTAGAATAAAGAAAGAAATTTCATTTTATCTAGTTCAGTGTTTTGTAAACATAGAGTTCATTAGAACTCCTGTGATTTTAACATATAAAATTATAGCTTTCCAGGTTCTACCCTTGGGATTCAAGTTTAATGCCCATTGGTCTGGATTCCCTCCCCATTGTGTATTATTAATAAGTAACCCTTGGGTTTCCTATGTGCTACCAGATTTGACAGCCTCTAAGCTAAAAATTTTCACATTTCAATGAAGGAACTTGCCTGGGGTGACAAGTTGTTATAGGTAGAAGCTAGAACCCGACCACTTACTCCTCCTGGTTTATATTTTATGCTACAGAATCGTAGAAAACTTTGTACTATTGCACAGAACTGAGGATGTAAAAGACACTAATGCAAGCCACGCATAGAATTTTACATTTTCTAATAGCCATTTAAAAAAAGTTAAAGAAATGGGTAAAATTAATTTTAATAATGTATTTTATTTAAACCACTATCCAAAATATTATCATTTCATCTGATCGCTGCAGGCAGGCAACAGTGCGCTCTTCCTTATTTGGAGAAACCTCCGTTTGGCTCAGCAGCCCCCTCTGCTGTCAAAAATGTGAACCTCAGCCTAGCGGAAAGAGGGGAAGAGAGCAGGGCAGAGAATGAACACAGAGGAAAGAAGAATGGAGGATGCTGTGTAACCCGGACGTGGGGGGAAGGAAGCGTTGTAGACTAAGACCCTTAGACCTGGAAGAACTGTGGAGGGAGTCTGCTGGACGGCTTCTTGGTCTGGAGGAGGGAATTTAAACATCATTTCACTTCTTTGGGCCTCAGTTTCCTCATCTGAATCAGGGAGATAATTACATGCTATGTCCCTTTCCAAAGACACACAGCTAGTTAGAAATAGAACCAGACTTTGAACCCTGGTCTCCCAGTTGAGGTGTTTCATATAATTCCTGCTAATCAGCTGCTTCCAGAGGGATAAGGTCAGGACAAGCTTACAATGGAGGTTGTGGCTGGCCTTATGCATAGATGAATTAAAGCTAGGCAGCTACTCTGTCATTTATACATTCACTCAGTTTTTCTGCTCACATTTATTTATTATTTACTTATTTTTAAGGCAGATTCTTGTCACTCTGTGCAGAGTGTGGTGGCGTCATCCTATCTCACAGCAACCTCAAACCCCTGAGTTCAAGCAATCTTGGCTTCCTGAGTAGCTGGGACTATAGGTGCCTGCCACCATTCCTAGCTAATCGTTCTATTTTTGGTAGAGACGGGTGTCTTACTCTTCCTCAGGCTGGTCTTAGATGCCTGACCTAAAGTGATCCTCCTGCCTTAGCCTCCCAGAGTGCTAAGATTACAGGCATGAGCCACTATACCTGGTCTATTCAGCTCACTTTTATTGAGTACATCTTACATGATTAAAATGTGCAACAAGTAGTGATTGTGAGTCAAATTAGACATACTTCTCATTATGCCTGTGGACTTGCTATGTCTCCTGGAGTATTTCCTTTGGCAGAGATACCCTGGACTAGCCGTCACAGTGTGAAAGTACTTGACTGTGTGACATAAGGTTAGCTGCCACATCTTGGGAGTTTGCTATGTGCCAGATGCAGGTGGACACCTCCAAGGTGCTGTCTTATTAAATCCTCAGAGTATAGTCATCAAACCACAATGCCATACTGCTTTGAAAAGTACTTAAAAGGGAAAGACCAAGGCAGTTGGGGAGCGCGGCCATTTGGAATTCTTCTATGCCATAAGCTCCTGGCTGGTGAATAAAACCCTTCCTCTTATTTAAAAAAAAAAGTACTTCCTCTTGGTAAAGGAATTAGGTGGCTGTAAGCCTGAAGGTGAAAATGCATATTTGTGAATATTTGTCAAGGCATTATTTATAGCAGGGAAAAAGAACCAAAGGGAAATAGCCAAAACATGCTTAAACAAATTATAACACAATATTTTAAAAGAATATTTAACAAGTTGGGAAAATGATAAAATGCTACTTCATAATAGGAAGATATAAATCCCTAAAATGTTAAGTTTTTGTTGTTGGGCAGTTTTTATTGTGCTTTGAGTTTTATTTTTATGAAATTTCTGAGATTTCTATATTTTCTACTTCTTTTTCACTTTTCCTTTGGACATTTTATTATGACAATTTTCAAACACACAGAAAGTTTGAAAGACTTACAGTAAATACCCATATAACCATTACCTTGATTCTTCAATTAACATTTCACAACCCTTCCTTTACCATCCCTCTATCCATTCCTCTCTTTATCCATCTTATGTATGTATGTATGTATATATTTATGTTTTAGTCAGAGTCTCGCTCTGTTGCTCGGGCTAGAGTGCAGTGGCATCATCATAGCTCACAGCAACCTTAAACTCCTGGGCTCAAGTGATCCTCCCACCTTGGCCTCCAAAGTGCTGGGTAGGATGACAGGTGTGAGCCACTGTACCTGGCATATTCATCTCATTTTTTGATGCATCTCAAAGTAAGTTGTAGATATAAGTACACTTTCCCCCAAATACCTCATCATGTGTATTGTTAAAATTCAGTATTTGTATACTATTTTTCTTTCGAGGTAAGATTTACTTACAATGAAATGCACAAATCCTAGCTTCTATTTAGAGGGTTTTGATAAATGTATCCACTTGTGCAACCTAAACCCTATCAAGGTATGTGTACAGAACATTGTAGTCACCCCAGTAAATTCCCTCAGACCAGTGAGTTCCTGTTCCTAAGGCATCTTATATTCTCATTCTTTTTCTAGCATAGATTAGTTTTGCCTGTTAAACAACTTCATGTAAATGCAATTATATAGTGTGTAGTTTCTTGTGTAAGCCTTCTTTTACTCAACATAATGTTTTTGAGATTTGTCTAGGCTGTTGTACGTACCAGTAATGGGCTGCGGATGGTTTAAATGTCCACCACAGTTTATATTTTTGTTCTCCTATGGATGGATATCTGGGCTATTTTACTAAAGCTGTTATAAACATTCTTCTTCTTCTTCCTTTTTTTTTTTTTTTTTTTTGAGACAGAGTATCACTATGTCACCCTCATTAGAGTGCCGTAGTGTCACAGCTCACAGCAACCTCAAACACTTGGGCTTAAGTGACTCTCTTGCCTCAGCCTTGCAAGTAGCTGGGATTACAGGCACCTGCCACAACACCTGGCTATTTTTTGTTGCAGTTGTCATTGTTGTTTAGCTATCCTGGGGTGGGTTCAAACCGGCCAGCCTCGGTGTATGTGGCTAGCACCCTACCCACTGAGTTATGGGCACTGCCTATTATAAACATTCTTACACAAGTCTTTTTGTGGACATATGTTTTTATTTCTCTAGAGTAAATACCTAGGAATAGAATTTCTGGGTCATAGGGGAGGGGCATATTTAGTTTTATAAGAAACTGCCAAACCTTTTCCCAAAGTGGTTTTACCCTTTAATACTATAACTAACAGTGTAAGCAAGCTCTGATTGCTCCACATCTATACGATTTTTTTTCAATATTATTATTATTTTTTATTAAATCATAGCTGTGTACTTTAATGCAATCATGGGGCACAATGTGCTGGTTTTATATGCAATTTGAACTGTTTTCATCAAACTGGTTAACAGCCTACACAGCATTTTCTTAGTTATTGTGTAAAGACATTTATATTCTACACCTAGTAAATTTCACACTTACCCTTGTAATATGCACCATAGGTGTGGTCCCACCAATGACTCTCCCTCCACCCATCTTCCTCCCTCCCCTTCTCTCCCTTTCTCCTTCTTTTTTGGCTATAATTGGTTATAGCTTTCATAAGAAAGCTATAAATTGGTTTCATAGTAGGACTGAATACATTGGATAATTTTTCTTCCATTCTTGAGATACTTTACTAAGAAGAATATGTTCCAGCTCCATCCGTGTAAACATGTAAGAGGTAAAGTCTCCATTTTTCTTTAAGGCTGCATAATATTCCATGGTGTACATATACCACAATTTGTTGATCCATTCATGGGTTGGTGGGCACTTGGGTTTCTTCCATGACTTAGCAATTATGAATTGAGCTACATTAAACATTCTGGTACATATGTCTTTGTTGTAATGTGATTTTTGGTCTTCTGGATATATACCTCGTAGAGGAATTGTAGGATCAAATGGCAGATCTATTTTTAGATCTCTAAGTGTTCTCCAAACATCTTTCCAAAAGGAACATATTAGTTTGCATTCCCACCAGCAATGTAGAAGTGTTCCCTTTTCTCCACATCCATGCCAACATCTCTGGTTTGGGGATTTTGTGATGTGGGCTAATCTTACTGGAATTAAATAATATCTTAAAGTAGTTTTGACTTGCATTTCTGATGATTAAGGATGATGAGCATTTTTTCATGTGTCTGTAGGCCGTGCGCCTGTCTTCTTCAGAAAAGTTTCTCTTGAAGTCCCTTGCCGACCCTGAGATGGGATCAGTTGTTCTTTTGAACACGTTTGAGTTCTCTGTGGATTCTGGTTATTAAACCTTTGTCGGAGACATAACTTGCAAATATCTTCTCCCATTCTGAGGGCTGTCTGCTTGCTTTACTTACTGTGTTCTTGGCTATGCAGAAGCTTTTTAGTTTGATCAGGTCCCAGTAGTGTATTTTTGATGTTGCTTCAATTGCCCAGGGGGTTGTCCTCATAAAATACTTGCCCAGACTGATTTCTTCAACAGTTTTCCCAGCACTCTCTTCTAGTATTTTTATAGTTTCATGTCTTAAGTTTAAATCTTTATTCCAGTGAGAGTCTATCTTAGTTAATGGTGAGAGGTGTGGGTCCAGTTTCAGTCTTCTATAGGTTGCCAGCCAGTTCACACAGCACCATTTGTTAAATAGGGAATATTTTCCCCACTGAATGTTTTTAATAGGTTTGTCAAAGATCAAATAATGGTAAGTAGCTGTGTTTACCTCTTGGTTCTCTATTCTGTTCCATACATCTACCTCTCTGTTTTTGTGCCAGTACCATGCTGTTTTGATCACTATCGATTTGTAGTATAGTCTGAGGTCTGGTAGCATGATTCCTCCTGCTTTGTTTTTATTTCTGAGTAATGTCTTGGCTATTCGAGGTTTTTTCTGATTCCAT
>CAUYPK010068076.1:0-16770 GCA_963574355.1 Loris lydekkerianus | reverse complement strand
GCAGAATACAAATGTCTACATACAAAAACTAAGAAAATGCCATGAAGGCTACGTTGAACAGTTTCATGAGAATATTTCAGATTGTATATGAAACCAGCACATTGTACCCCTTGATTGCACTAATGTACACAGCTATGATTTAACAATAAAAAATAAATAAATAAATAAATAAATACCTATCATCTCTTCATTGTATGTGGCACTGGGATTAAGACAGGAAGTAGTGCTGGAAGTGAAAAGGGCAAGCCAAGCTGAGGTGCCCCAAAAGCAGCTGTGGAAAGCATATTCCTACAGCAGGCGGTACAGACAGCAAGAGACATCCATTGAAATGAAGGTCTCTGAAGCCTTCTTGGTGTCTCCTGTAGTTCCATTATTTTTTTTCTGTTCCAAACTAACTAGTTTCTAGCTGCATCAAGATATCTGTGTTATCTTTACATTAAGATGTGTTACTTATGCTTACAAATTTTCAGTATGATCTCTCAGAGAGGACAGCAAAATCAGATTGCCTGACGTGTATCTGCATTCCAAGCCCCACATGTACACGTTCGACTTTTTAGTGAGATGAATCTGATTCAATTGTTTTCTGTAGTAGCATACTATTAACTGGATCTCAATAGCTCATCACACACTCTAAAGCAATTGATAGCTTTCAGGCTTCTACTGAGTCAGAAGATACACATAAGAATGACAATATGAGTAATCCACCCTTCTTCAAGAAAGATAAGCAATTTACTAGATATGTGGAATGTTGTTTCCTATAGCATTAGCAGTTCTTGATGTAGTGTTAAGGAAGAACTATTAGTCATAGCACAGAATGAATGAAGTCCAAAAAGTCTGTTCAGAGCTAAATCTTCCTATCACAAAGCTCATTTCCTCTGAAGTAGGATATTCTGTAAATTCTTTTATGCACAAACCAGGAATTTATGCCTTTCACATAGTGGGGAAATGAATCCACTAACTGATCTTCTTGGGCCAAAATCCTAATAGTTATACTTCTGCAATAGCAAGGTTCTTCATCACAGTGAATGAATTTACCCATTTTGAGAGAGAATAGCTTTCCTGGTTGGTGGGTTGCAAACTATTTTTTCTCCCTGAACAGTGCTACTTGTTTTGTGCATTCTCAATGAATCACTGCCCCTCATCTGAAATTACTTCAGTCTGGAAGTAAGGAGCATTTCTCTAAATATCAGAAGTCTCACCGGAATCTGCCAGCCCCAGCTGGTGCCAAAAAGATAGGGTGGATCTCACAGGGTGATGCATCTGATCATGAGTGAATGTCATCACAGACAGCCATCACATCCTAGCATTGAAAAAACAAAACCCTAAAACCAGAAAACTTGTTGAGAATTCCCAGCTCATCACCTCATCTGGCCATAAACTTTGTAATTATCCCAATATTTCCCATCACTTGCCTCAAATTGTTTAAGGTAGCAGTCCCTAGCCTTTTTGAAACCAGGGACCGGTTTTATGGAAGACAATTTTTCCATGGATTGGGCAGGGCTGGAAGATAGGAAGAACTCCACTCAGGAGGTAGAGTTCAGGTGGTGGTGCTATGCAGGCCTCATGTATAATGGGTCACAGGCCAATTCTACTCTGCTGTCTGGGGGTTGGGAATTACAGCTTTAAGGAACAAGTTAGAAAGTGAGGGAAAGAAGGCGGGTAAGACTTGTCTATGGGACACTTTGATCAGACCTAAAACACATACCACCATAGTTTTAGCTTCTTTAAAAAAATATGCAAAACAAATCCCTTTTTCTTTTGGTGAGCCTCATTTGAGCACCTGTGGGGATAAGCGGGCATAGAGTGGAGTAAGTGTTGACCAGGTACAAACTAAATAATGATTAGTAACCACATACTCTTCTCAGAAAGAAACACAAATTGTTTCAGTCAGATAACACTTAGTCCAGCAGTTCTCAACCTGTGGGTTGCCACCCCTTTGTAGCAATGAAAATACATCCTGCATATCGAATATTTACATTACGATTCATAACAGTAGCAAAATTATAGTTATGAAGTAGCAATGAAAATAATTTTATGGTTGAAGGTCACCACAACATGAGGAACTATATTAAAAGGTTGCGGCATTAGGAGGCATTAGGAAGGTTAAGAGCCACTGACTTAGTCGATGAGAATTCACCTGTATCTTGAATTTTCTGCATCTCACACTCTGTGATTCCTCCTTTAATGAACATCACGAAGAAATGTCACTACTATGACATTCCCTTACTTTTTAACAATGTGATTGATCAATAACAGATTTATGACTTTTACTTTTAAAATGTATACAGTAATGTTTCAGAGTTACCAGTTTCTGGGAAGGATAGTTTGAAAAAGCATTGAAACTATAGCTTCTATTTGGAAATGAAGATATATTTACTGTTTTCATCAACAAGCTGCGAAAGGCTCATTGGACATATTCTTGGCTGGTTGGGATAGGGCTCTTCTAAATTTTTATGATGGTAGGAATTTTTAAATGCTTCAAAGAATCCATATAAAGGGAGAGCATTATCTTCTTCCAGTGAGTTTTCAGAGCTTCCTTTTTAATTGGGCATGTATTGGGGGAGAGTGGGCAATGACTGTTAGGCCTTTAGAAGAGCTCCTACTCTCCACTCTCGTCTGCATAAGAGACCCTAATTAAATTTCTAACTGCTCTCTAAATAACACATTTAATCTTATAGTAAAACTCATTTATAATAATACATTGGGGGGAATACCTAATAACCCCTTAAAGTCTTCCTAATTATAAAAGACTAAATATTTGACTGCTTTTTTCCTAATTCTAAAACAAAACATCTAACATAACCTTAATAAAGATAGCAAAGATAAAAAATACCAAAAAATTCATAGGTCAATCTCATTATCCATATAGGTGTTAACTGAACCCAGCAATATATCAAACTGACTACACTACTCCCAAACAGGATTCAACTCAGAAATAAAAGTAATACAAACTCAAAGTTTCAAAGTCTCAAAATGGTGTATAAATTAATAAAGTGGAAAGTAGAAATTGCCCAGAATTTGGACAGCAGTTAGTGATGAAACAAAATTCCAGAATGTCTGCTATTTTTAACCTTGTCAAACTGCTTGCACCAAAAACATTTGAATCAAGATGATCTGCATACATAAATGATAAATAGAAGTTACTAAAATATTTCCAACATTCATGCTATTAGCCTGTTCAATAAACATCTAGCTCCCACTTACTCTTACCCCCTTTCCACTGACATATCTATGCCTGGTAGTTCTGAAGGGTATATTCCTTACTAAATGTTATTCCAGTGGTACTTTTTATTCTTAAATATGTTGTGTTAATCCGGAGATCAATGATCTACAGACAGTTAAGCAGCTGTAGCACTCATCCAAGTGCTTAAACCAAGGGTGCTTCTAATTTATATGACAACTTTTGAAGATTCCTCAGTTTGACATAATACAACTTTGATCTATCCACGTATCAGCCTTCAGAGAGTGAGAATGGAGACTGCCAACAAGCTCGCCCCTTAGCATTTCAATCTGACTCTTTGATTGTCAAAGAACGTGATAACACACACTTTACTTCAATGCTGGCTAGAGAATAGAGATTCTTTTCTTTTTTTTTATTTTTAACCCTTGTGAGTAAACTATATAGATAGTTGATTCTCCACAGACCGTTTTTATTGTGGAAGCAGGAACATCACAAGTTAAAACATCTGTGAGAAGACAGGCAAGGGGAAGCAATTGGGGACTTAACATTGTACCACTGATGTACTAATTGCTTCTGGGGATGCTTCTCTATCAGGTTTCCCTACTCATAGACCCATCTTTAGAGATGAGGTAACTGCAGTCTGTCTTGTCCAGCAGAAAGTTAATAATGAAACTGGGAGGTCACTGTCCTTTCCTCTCCTTTTTCAAGGCTCATCATTTTTTTATGGAGCCACACATATGGTTCTTTCGCCAAAGTAGCCAAGAGCTGAATGGGACCACTCTGTCGTCTGGTGCTCTTCCCAGAGGCAGCTGGACGGCAGCACAGCACAGAAGGTTCCGCGACAATGGCGTTTAAAGACGCAGGCTCAGCTCTCAGCTCTATGGTTTTCTAGTTGTGAAACCTAGAGCAAATCACTTAAATAGTCTGAACTTCTTTCATTTCTTCTCTTTGTTAAACCTTTTATGTCTAAAACGAAGGTTTGAAAATAACAACTTTTAAGGTCTCTTTGCTCCTATGATTTCATGCATTCCAAGCACACGATTCTTATAAATAAGACTCTTACATGGGCTTTACTCTTTAGCAAGTTCAATGTGCATCATACCTGAAGACATGTGACTTCATTGATATAAAAATGCATTTATAAATGAAAATTATAAATAAAATTGCATTTCCTACTGATTGTTTGGCAGTGCATTCTAGCACATAGAATGACATCATTTCTATAATTAACCCAGGCCTTTTGCCTTGAACTCTCTTCTCTTCCTAACTAGTGGGAATAGTCAATTTACTATTTGAAAAAACAAAAAAATGATGAGCCATGAAAAAGGAGAGGAAAGGACAGTGACCTCCCAGTTTCATTACTAATTTTCTGCTGGACAAGACAGACTGTGGTTACCTCACCTATAAAGATAAATTTAACAAATACCTTGCCCACCTCATAAGACTACTTAGAGTCATATGAGTAAATATATGTGTGAAGGATAAAGTCTTCAAAAACATAAGTTTTGGTGCTGCTAAAATGAGTGGTATAGGTGCCACTTCCAACAGCTTCTAGAAGAGTACAGGTGCCAAACCACATATCTTGTGTACATTACAGACAGCTTCCAGTGCGTTGCCTTTCTAAACTTAGCCCCAAACCCACAGGTCTGGGCATTGGATGAGCTCCCTGCCTTCAGTATTCAGAACAAGTGTGGCACAAACATTTTTTACATCATTAAACCATGAAGGGTGCTGAGTATTTTTCCAAGGCTTTTCCAGGAGTAATTGTGAAGGATCATCTTCTAGGTGAATAGCCGTGACCTTGTATTTCTAGCACAAATACAACTGTGTTTTATATACTGATGCCAGTAAAGATGTAGTTTCAAGAAGGACAGGACTTATTACTCCGTGCATGGTAGGAAGAAGAAAAACCCCTGCTTAAACCAATCATCTGTACAACAATCTGAAGACAAGAAAGTAAGAAGCAGCTTGGCTCCCCAGTTTCTTTTACCTAAGAAATCCATGCTGTAGACCAGAAGTTTGCCATAATTTGTACAGTTTTGTTATTTTTAACTGGAAGGGTCTGTACAGTGTAAAACAATGAAAACATCCATGGCAACAAGCCACAGCATCAGGATCAGACCTTAAAACGATGGACAGTCTAGATCTAGAGCAAAATGCATTTTTAGTCTCCTAGAGACAATAATTTCTGTCACCCTATTTCAGAGGTTAAAAAATAGAAATAGTAAAACTCCCATCACATCCTGTGACTATCCTAATCATGATGGCATCATGCCAAACTGCTAACCTGAGTTTTTAAAATAAATTTAGAATCAACCACTAAAAAGGAGCAATGGATGCTCGTAGGTTCATCCAAGAACCCTGGGGGGGCGGTGGGGGGCTCTGTCTTCATGAGAATAATTGAAGGTTTATTTCAATGCCTCATTCTGGATTTGGAAATAGAAAGTAGAACGAAACACCTAGAATAAATTTATAATGATAAGCAAAACTAATATCAGTTAAAAACTTTGCAAAAAATTAATCAGAAAATTTTTTTTAAGAGAAAGAAAGCAGATGTGGATAGGATTTTGGAAATGAAGTATATCAAATAATCGAGCACTGAAGATGGAGTTAAAAATTCCCAGATGCTATGATGCTACCCAGGACTATGAAACATTGGGTGGCACCTTTAAAGAAAGGGTATTGATTTCCCACAGACACTTATTCTATGCTATAGACAGCAATTCTTCCAAAACACCAAACACGCTTTTCAGATGGGTAAGGCACATTCTACTCTTCTGATGGTGTCAACTAATTCTTATGAGGAATCATTTTCAATTCTCTCCAGTGAGAGAGTTTTGTTATTGTGTTTTAGTTTTATTCAAAGCCCCTTTCAAGAACTGTGTAGAAGAGGCCTTCAAAGCACCTCTGGGTAGCTCTAACTTACATAACCTCATTTTTCAAAATTGTTCATTACTTTCTCCCCCTCTTAACGTGCTCTCGCTCCAGCTCAGGCCCTCCCTGGGGGAACCTTGCCGCCTGCTTTGGTAATATAGTAGGGCCTACCTTTGAGACTTTTTCTCATTTCTAAATGGGGTGTGCAGAATATGAAAGGGGTGGAGGAAATGCTCCTTTGTTGATCGGCAATGGAGTCAGAATCTGCCAGTGAAAATAGCCTACCATCACAGCTAGCCAAGATATTATCCAGGGCACATGTGGGAGAAATAAGAGAAAATAATGGCAAATTGCAAAAAGAAATGATTTCATTTCTACCTCCAACACAGAAAAGAAAAAAGGAAAAAAGAAATCCCCAAGTATGTGTTTTCTATCAATATATTGTTAAAAATAGAAACTACAAAGTATATCACCAATTATCGTATATTTGAAATTCTCCAACAAGAAATACAATGGAGCTTCATTTAAAAAGCATACTCAATAATTTTGCTAAATATAGAAAGAACTCTCTAAGTAGGCAGTAGGGTAATTTATGCTAGAACACCTCATTTTACTGCCCAGTACAAATAAACACTATTTGCAAACTCTGACTTGAGGCGCAACGTTTTAAAGCAAAAAAAAAAGTTGGACTGATCCTCCTGATTCTCACCTCTTTTTCTTCATCAGGAGGGAAAAATATACATAAACAACAGTAAATTTAAAAGCCTTTTGTCAGTAAAAACAAAAAAAATAGAATAAAATTTGTGCTAAGTGAAAGAAGCCAGTCACTAAAGATCATATACAATATGAACTTATTTATATGAATGGCCCCAAATTGGCAAATCCATAGAGACAGAAAATAGACTGGTGGTTATGTAGGGCTTGGAGAGCTGGGCAAATAGGGAGTGACTGCTCTTAAGATATCTTCTGTGGTGAAGAAAATGTTCTAAAATGAGTGGAGTGCAGATTTTGGAAACATGTTTTATAAATAAAAATAAATATAGGGAAATATACCAGGGACATTAACAACATTATCTCTGAAAGCTGGGATTATGGGTGATATTAATTTTTCCTTTCTTTGTACTTTTCAAAGTTTTTCAAAGTTTTACTCATATTACTTTTATAATTAGGAAGTAATCTTATCATTGAAAGAAAAGGGAATAATCTAAGAAAAACAGATATAACCAATTCCAAGGTAATGCAATATATTCTACTTTTTGTCAAAAAAAAGGAAGCCAGGTATGGTAGCTCACTCCTGTAATCCTAGCACTCTGGGAGGCCAAGGCAGGTGAATTGCCTGAGCTCATGGGTTCAAGACCAGCCTGAGCAAGAGTGGGACCTCTTTTCTAAAAATAGCCGAGTGTTGTGGTGGGCACCTGTAGTCCCAGCTACTCAGGAGTCTGATGCAAGAGAATCACTTGAGCCCAAGAGTTTGAGGTTACTGTGAACTATGATGCCACAGCACTCTACCAAGAGCAGCAATGTGAGACTCTGTCTCAAAACAAAAAAAATTTTCCAACCCAGGGATGGATTAACAAACTGTGGTATATGTATACCATGGAATACTATTCAGTCATTAAAAAGATGGAGACTTTACATCTTTTGTATTAACCTGGATTGAGGTGGAACACATTCTTCTTAGTAAAGGATCATGAGAATGGAGAAGCCAGAATCCCATGTGCTCAATTCTAATATGAAGGCAGTAGATGAGCTAATACAAGGGGTGGGTTAGGGGAATGAGGGAGCGGGGAGAGGGGAGGAGGGAAGGGGATGGTGGGTCACGGCGTGTGGCACACCTCTTGGGTGCAGGACACAATTATAAGAGGGACTTAACATAACAAATGCAATCAGTGTAACCTAATTCTTGTACCCTCAATGAATCCCAAACAATAAAAAAAAAAAAGGCATTTAAGTTTTTTAAATTCATTTCAGCATTCTAAGATAAGAAGAGGCAACCTTGCTATTTTATTCAGGTCATAACACTAAACTAGTTATTCAAAGAAGACAGTCATGTCTTAATTTGAAATCTCTAGTAAATATGAATACACCACACGGTTCTAGATCTTCAATAACAATTCTTCCTGCCAACATGTTTATTTCTTCCTAATCTGCAATTGCAAATCACTCTCTCTGTGAGCCATGTATAAATCAAAAATAAAGTTTGTAAGACAGCTCTTTGTCATTTTTGAACATTTAGAAGTGGCTTGACTAAAAGATTATTTTAAGTCTTGGCAACTATTAAGAGCTGTGGATGCGTCAGTCTCCTAACATCACCATACACTAAACTTGTCCCACCCTGTGATCATTTCCTCCCCAGCAGGCTGAGTCCTGTTTGTCTGCAGCCTGGCCATGCCAGGTTAGGATCATCCAATCTCAACTTCCCCAGCCCAGGGGGATGATAAGTTGATATCGTGATTACCACTTACTACACACAAGAAGGTACGACACAAAGATACCAGGGATGAACTTGTAATAGAACAACACTTTCTTACATTTCAAGTATAGTGCATAAAGCAGCCTAGAGGAACACATGTCTTCTATGAACAACTGGAGTAAAAGGGGAAATAAAGAAAGATTCCATGGAAGAGTCAGACACAATTTATCATAGTTATTTGGGTGTGAGCTCTGGATCAAATCTTGCTTTCTCATGAAAAATCCTGTCTTACTATAACCTCTCTTGGTATTACATAAAGCCATTTAAGCACAACTGTATAAATAAAAGCTACAGAAAAAACTGACATATAAATTATAAAAATTACATATCTAATTACTACTTAAAGCTGTTCCTTGTACTTCCATGGTTACTTTGTTTATTGCCCATCTTTACCACTAGAATATAAGCCTGGGAGGGCAGGAATTTTTGTCTGCTTAATTCATCAGCACTTGGAACCCTACTCAAGTACAGCGGTATCTACTAGGTGGAAACTCAGTTAGAGGGAGGGGAGTGAATGAATGATTCTTCCACACAATGGAACACTACGATGTGGTCCCCACATTGCAACATCTGACTTAGGCACAAACTGTACTTGCAAATGGAGGCCAGGACAGTAAGTCCCCAAGTTACAAACATCCAACTGAGTATGACTTGCACTTACGAATGGAGAACATCACAGGTAATAGGTAAATGTACTTGTTCCAGCTTACATACAAACTTAAGAACAAATCTCATTCATAACCTGGGGACTGCCTGTATAGCCATTAAAAATGATGTACAGATTGGTGACACTCAAAATTCTCCACATTGAACCCTGTAACAGTTCATAGCCCTGTAACTTACTGAGCTCGTATACTTCATGTTCCTGATAACTGGGAACTACCTTCCTCGACCCTGCACAGTATATGAAAACACATGGAAGGAAGGATGTTGCGCCTACACACTTATCATTTCCCTGATAACTCTTAGAAACATTAAAAAAAAAAAAAAGAAAGAAAGAAAGAAAAAGCTATGGAGGCAGAAAATCACAAATGCCAGCACTTTCGCCATCAGGAGACATCCGGATTTTTGCGAAGAGCCTGTGAATCTACACACATACCAAGCATTACCTGCATCTGGACCCAAAATACATTATAGTGGTTTTGGTCTTCATTTTGCTCATTTTGCTATTGTGTTATTAGTTTTTAAAATTCCTGAATATTTGATTATTATGCATTTTCTCAATAATGATTAGTCACTTGGGGACATCTGAATAAAATGTTAAACCATAAAATATTAGGAAATACTATTGATGACACACAATAATCTATTTTGGAATAGTTCCTACTTAGGTTTGAGATGATAGAATTTGACTGAAGCCTTTGAAGAGGGGTGAAGGAAAGGAGTTCCGTGCAATTAGATAAGAACAGAAGCAAAGTTACGAGAATGAGAAGCCCAAGACCAAACTAGGGGCAGAGGAGCCCAGTTTTTGCTGAGTGTTAAGCCCTACCCAGGACCCTGGCTGACAGACTTGCTTTTATTTCCCAAAGTGAGACTGGCTGAGGAAAAGGCAGAGAAGGCAGCAATATTGCTCCAACAGAAAAAAAAAATTCTCTGACGTGTAACCTGAGCTCTTACCAGTAATGTGCTGCTGGTAGTTTTCTCAAAACTCTTTTGAACCCCTCAGTTAGAGACAGTGCAGTGAACTTGTAGAACATGAACAAATTGGTCTCTGGATCCCTCACAGTTTCACAGTGACTATATGCAACCTGCGTAATAGCCATTAAAAGGCAAATAGTGCAGTGACTAGATCATTTAAATGTAGATGAAATAGTGCAGTTAATGAATTATGGGATTCAACCCAAATTTTTCCAGAATCAAAATCTTATTGATCAAATATAATTTGAAATCTTAAGTCGCCTGCCAGGACTTTTAACACTTTTTGCTAAACACTGATTTTTAATTATAATTTTATGACAACAAGTTTGAAAATATAATTTAGTTGAAATACAGGCAAAAAAGACAAAAAATGAAATGAGAGCACAAAGGGAATTTCTTGCAATTAGTTAATTCACTTCTAACATTTGAGTATCTTAAAGATGATGGAGTATTATTAATACATCTAGAAAACTCACAGTTGTCTTCAGGTTTGTTGTAAAACCCCATCCATGTATATAACAAGATCAAAAAGTTAATAATTTTGAAAAGTACCTTTTGTAGAAACAGTTTGTAAAATGGCAGAAGAAACTTGTCCATCTTCGCTCCCTTTAAGTTGATTATATTAAAGTGACTATGGGTTGGGGGGTGTTGGCTATGATAGTGGAACTGTGGCTTGCTGCCATGTGTAAAGTCATTCAAATTTTTTAAAAAATTAATTCTATGCTAGTCAAATCCAATGCAAGTTACACTAGTATGAGTGACATTCAGTCTTTTGGGGCCACCAATTTATGATGTATTCAATACAGCAACAGTATCAGCATGATGTATTCAACATCCCCCTTCCTTACTAAAGTGAACCACCATACCTTTTGCACCCTTGACATCTCATGAATCCCAAACCTTAGCCTCAGACAATCAGAAACAGTTTAGAAACGTAAGGCCAAGCACTTATGAAATCCTCTCTGTTACCTGGCTTTGAGCCCAAGGCCTGTTGGTGATAACAAAACTCCAGCTTGTACAGAGACTCATTAGCATCATCTGTGCACCATCCTCAACACCAGTTGGCAGGGCAGCGTCCCCAGTAACAAGCTTCTGAAACAGAGCCAGTCCCCCAGCAGCCAAGCTTGGCTGGCCACATCCCAGCTCTACGGGGTGGCAGAACACATTGGCTCGAAACAAAGCAGCAGGATGGCCAAACTCCAAATTAAGAGCTGAAGAGAGGTGACCAAGGCTCAAGAAGTGTATAGATGAGCCAGAGCAGAACTTCAAGCCACAACTGCTTATATGTGGGCTGTTGGAAAGTAACTGCAGTGGACCTGTATTCTTTATGCAACACCACAGGATGAAATGGCACCTTTGGGGCCAAGGTATAAGCAACTTTGGAGGGTGGATAATAGGCTGATCTCATTTCCACTTCTCAGGGTATATGTGGCATGCCCATCCATCTTAATAGACCATGATGTCTGCTTTTCTCTAGGTCACATCATTTTATCCTGCAAGGTAATGCACCCCTTTACTCACCCATGAATAACAAAGTGACGGATTAATTCGATGCAAAGTGTCTAGTTGTATCACTTAAATCAGCTAGTTTATACATATCACTGAAAAACAAGAACATTTGTTTGCAACCCATGAAGTCAACTAGAAAATTCCAATCATCTCTCCTGCGTGGTCTGCCTTTGTGTGTACTTCCAACATGAATTACCAAACTCGGAATTTGTCAGTATGGAACTTAAATTATTAATATGTGCATATGGGAGACTATATTTCATGCAAAACCCCACCATTACTTATAAAATTCTTGCTTATTATCCAAGAACTTTAAAGAGCACGATAATTTAAAGTCATAAAAGGGAAGTTTCCAGACTACAGCTGGGTGATTATCTGTCAGGTAAAGATCCCTGCACTGGGTGAGGGTGGGGAAGAAACTTAATTATCTTCCTTTTTTTTTTTTACCGTTTTTTGGCCAGGGCTGGGTTTGAACCTGCCACCTCCGGCATATGGGGCCACCACCCTACTCCTTTGAGCCACAGGCACTGCCCTCAATTATCTTTCTTGTCTGTTCTATTATATGATATATATGTCTATATATTACATGATAGATCACAGCCATCACATGAGATAGACAGCCATTATGATTATCACATGATATAACACAGCCATTCAATTATAGGTACACAGTATGATCCCATGCACACATGTGCATGAATACATGAACACATGCATGTGATCTACGCACAATGATGCACACATACGAGACTGGCCTAGAAACCAATAGACTACATTTAATTTTTAATTTATCTCTGCAAAATAATCTACTGAGTTTAATTTTGCAAAATGTTTTGAAATTATACCAAAACTAATTTGTTGTCTCCATAAGTCAACATTTTAAGATATCAGGGCCTACAAATCATATTATGCTAATGTGCAATAAATTTACCATTACCTGAAAGAGTGATAGCATGGCAGTTACGTGTGCATAAAACCAAACAACAAATAAGGCTTCAGACACTTTAGTCTGGCTTTGAACTATATGGTGAGATTTCATGAAGTTCATTGGTGGATAATAAGTGCTACCCTAAGCACTTTACGTCTATTATCTATTTTACCTCTCATTATAACACTATGGTGGAGATTCTGAGGCCTGGACAGATTCAGTAACTTGCTCAAGGTCACTCAGTTGAAAAGGCAGCAAAGACTTGAACTTGCCTAGGAGACTTTCTTACCTAATATGCAGGACATTCCTTGTTTCTTTACTGGTAGGTAACATTGAAGTTACCTCTCTTACTGGAGTTTATACTGCTGAATGTGGGAGGAAGTTGTCTAAAATCTGCCTAGATGACTAAGAATTCAACAAAGTTTGCAGATCTCTGAGAAATAGGTGTATGTATGCTGCTGTAAATGGATTCAATATTTTTGATGCTATTTGATACACGTAATATGGAATGAGAGCTCTACAACTTTTTCCCTCCCTTTAACTTAGTACTTCTAGTCTTTGGAATACAGCCCAAGGTAATAACAAAAAAGAAAAAGGTAATTTGTTCAAGATTTTCATTCAGGGGCTATTTGTATTACTGAAAAACTGGGAGAAAAAAAAAAAAAAAAGAAACACCAAATTCTCAGTAACATGACAATGACTAAGCAAACCAGGCTATGTAGGTGAAAGATAAGAAAAGAAGAGAACTTTATTAAACCTCCAAATGGAAAATGTAGAAGACATTCACTGGGGGACATGTACATGAGAAATAATTTTAGGTTAAGAAGTAGAATACAAATTATTACATATAAGGTTAATCTTGTACAATGAGTAAAACAATCAGTGCATTAGCAGTAATGCAAGAGAATTATGAATTTATAAAGAAATATCCACCCTTTCACTGGTGAAAGACTAACATCGGAAGAGTACCTGGCATATAGATTGTGTTTAATAAAAATTTTTCTATTTTTGAGACAGAGTCTTACTCTGTTGCCCTGGATAGAGTGTCATGGCATCATAGTTCACAGTAACCTCAAACTCCTGAGCACAAGCAATCCTCTTGCCTCAGCCTCCCAAGTAGCTGGAACTACAGGCGTGTGATGCCACACCAGCTAATTTTTCTTCTCTTTTCTTTTCTTTTTCGTTTTAGTAGAGATGGGGTCTTGCTCTGCTCAGGCTGGTCTCAAACTCTTGAGCTCAAATGATCCACCTGCTTCAGCCTCTCAGAGTGCTAGGATTATAGGCGTGAGCCCCCATACCCAGCCCTAAAAACATTTTTTGTAAATGAGGACTCACAGAGGCTATTTATTCAGACCTTGTTATGACACGGAAGTCAGCTGCCATCATTTGTATTTGGCAGATTGAAAGAAGAGTGGGCAAATTTTATGGTGAAAAGATGAGCAGAGTTTAGATATGCTTTGATTGGAGGCTTTGGCATGGGGCAGCTGAATGCAGGCTATTTACAAGCAGGGATCTTAGCTAATTAGTTCAGAGAACATATTTGACTTTCTCTGGTTGGCCCTGAGTTAAAAGCATGTAGGGATGGAAGGCAGGATGGGTTCAAAAAAATAGGGAAGCCACAATCAATGACCAAATCCTGGCTGTCTGGGCTGAGTGCTGCAGAGGATGTGGGTGAGAGTTCTATCGTTGTGTATGGTCTGGTCCTCACCCATCTGTAGATCCAGCTACTCACTATGGTGATCAGTTTACTATAAAGGTTATAACTCGGGGACAACCAGATAGAAGAGATGCATATGGCAAGGTAGGGGAAGGGGTGCAGAGCTCCCACCCCCCTCTCTAGATGTACTACCCTCCCCAGCCCACTATGTATTCACTCAGCAGCCCAGAGCCTCCACTTAATAAAAACTCATGGACCTAAATTATACAAAGGTAATTTTTTCAAGTGAGACCTGATTGTATCTCCCATCTATTAATGCGCTGTCTATAAAAGCTAATCTTTTATGAGGAGTTACTATGTTCATCTCCCTGTAGCCCATGACACAAACAGTAGGATTCTCATCTCTCTTCCAAAAGGAGGAAATTGTGGCACAGAGAAGCTAAGTGACTTGCCCAAGGGTACACAGGCCTTGGCAGAGATGGAATTTCAACCCATCGGAGACCGACCATATGGCCAGTAAGCCATCTAGGCATTATTATCCTCTTGAGAGCAGCTTCTATATTTCGTTCTTGTCATTAATCATTTCTAGATTTTGTTTCCTGTTTTCTTCTTCACCCCACTCCTAGTTGGCTTACAATGTATAGAAACCGTGCAGGAGGAGAGAGGATTAAAGATGGCAGCCAAGTAACAGCTTCCCTGCAACTTGGCACAGCGAGTCTGGGGAGACAGGACTCCAGGCATCTCTGGCCGGTGGTATCTGCCTATAATCATCCCTTTGAGGATACAGGGAGCCAGAAAGGGACTTCTGGACCCCAAGAGGAGGACAAAAACAGTGGAGAACTGGCAAGTGATTGCATGTGTTCGATGGACCTAATCACCCTGGCAACCATGAGTACAAGCAGCAGTGAGACTGCAAACCAGAAGGGCCTTACCTGTGAACTGTTTTGGTGTTCTTGGACTTGGCACACAGTTGAACTGCCTTGGGGAGAGCTTAAGCAGGAGTGTGGAGAACTTTGGGCATTGTCTGGGGCCCCAGACTGAGCCACTGAGCTGGGCAGAGAAAGCCATTGTGAAAGAACTGCCCCGGCAAGCTCCGCCTGCAGGGTCCCAGAGCAAGAATTGGGTGGGACAAATTAACCTAGTGACTGAGCAGCCTAAAGGCAGGGAGTGAGCTGCCTTACAGCCTTAATCCTTAGGGGCAGAGTGAGATGGTTTGGCACACTGGGGAGCATTGGGCCTTTGCCCTGGGTAGAATCCCATGACGTCACAGCTCATAGCAACCTCAAACTCCTGGGCTTGGCACCACCCAGACCTCCATAAGAGCTGTGCAGCAACCCCCAACCCGTGACCCACATTCCCTGGCTAGGAACTGCGGGAGCCACGCAACCCTGCATCCTCCCTCCTGTGTCCTCCCAGCCTCCACACTAGCCCATTCATCTGGCGAGGGACTCTGGTAGCTGCGTGCACTCTGGAGCCCTACCTGCCTCTGCGCAGAGCCCTTCTCTTGGCCAGAGACTGCTGGAGCCTTGGGCTCTCTGTGCCAAAGTCACTGGGTGCCAGGCACTCCCAGAACCGTGCGCACCACCCCCAGCCCTGTTGCTGGATCCGGGTGTGTCACACACCGGAGCTGCTTCCACAACCAGAACTCCCTAGCTAGAGCAGCCCCAGAGAAACTACACAGGGTCACTCCCTACAAAGATCGAGCAACAACAGAGTGAACCCGCTGGGGTCTAATCGTGGAGAGACACCTCCCCAACTCTGAGGATGGCCAGAGTCAACGGTAAAAAACAATAATGAGGTGAAATCAACAGAAAAACTCTGGCAATATGAATAATCAGTGTAGATCAACTCCCCCAAGGATCAATGGGGCAGAAACAACACAAGACCCCATGCACAAACAAATAGGTGAGATGTCAGAAATTGAATTCAGGATCTGGATAGCAAACAAGATCGAATTAGAATTCCAAAAGTTATCTCAAGAATTCAACAAATTCAAAGACCAAATGACCAAAGATTTTGACACATTGAGACAAGAAGTCGCATCCCTCAAAAATCTTAGAAACACAGTAGAATCCCTCAGCAACAGAATGGAGCAACCAAAAGAAAGGATTTCTGACATTGAAGACGAAGCTTTTGAATGCTCCCAAACCCTCAAATAGGAAGAGAAATGGAGAGCAAAAACAGACCACTCTCTCAGAGAGCTCTGGGATAATTCGAAGAAAACCAATATTCATCTTACAGGGATCCCCAAAAGTGATAAAGTGGCTTCACAAGGCACAGAGTCTCTTCTCCATGAGATTATGAAGGAGAATTTTCCAGACATGCCAAGAGATTCCAAAATTCAGATAGCAGACAGTTTCAGAAATCCAGCACAACTCAACCCAAATAAGACATCCCCCAGACACATCATAATCAATTTCACTAAAGTTAATATGAAGGAGAAAATTCTGAAAGCTGCCAGATGAAAGAAAACCATTACCTACAAGGGGAAGAATATCAGAATAACTGCA
>CAUYPK010068074.1:0-63256 GCA_963574355.1 Loris lydekkerianus | reverse complement strand
CAATACATGACATTCAATCAAGAATAAGTGGGAAAATCAAGGAAAAAATCAGTCAACAGAAATAGAACCAGAAATATCAGAGATGATAGAATAAAGACACATGAATTTAAAATAGCTATTATAAATATAAGAATAAAACTGGATTTTTTCCAGTTTTAAGGCTTTTTTTCCAGTTTTAAGGCTTTTTTTCTTTAAAAAGCCTTAAATATTAGGTTGAAAATAGTAAAAATTTCTCTGAGTGATTAGGTGTGCAGAAATCATAAGACATAAAAAAATTACCTTACTAGAAACATTTCACATGCTGAATAAACTAAATTAATAAACTAATTGATAATTAATAAACTAATTATATTACAGATGTAGAAAATATGATAGAATAATAGCAATAAAAAGAGATGAATGAATGATACAAGCAACAACAAGGAATAACTGTAAAACTTCGACTATGGATAAAAAAAGCCAGTTACAAGAGGGCATAGCAAATGGCTCCATGTGTGTAAAATTCTAAAATAGGAAAAATTAATTTAGAGTGACTGAAAGATACTTTTGTCTGGGCCTGAAAGTGGAAATTATCAACTGCAAATGAATATAAGACAATTTTTTAGGGTGATAGAAATATTTTATATCTTGATTTTGAGAGTAGTTACTCAAGTGTATATATTTGCCAAAACTCACCCAACTGTAGACTTAAGTGGGTGTATTTTATTTAATGTTGTTTTGAACAAATCTCAACCTACCACCTTAGTGAAATTTTTAGTGGTCCAAGATGAAGAACAAGTTGCTCTCTCTGGCTCTTGTTACTAATAAGAAAGATGTCCATCCCTGCTAGTGCTTTAGGAGGGCTGGTTAGTAACTTAATTCTCTAATTTTCCAATCCATCCTTCTGTACCTAAACTTCCCAAACTGTTCTCACAATTGTTTAAAGCCTGCGTCCTATAATAAATCCCTTATTTCATAATGTTCTTAGTTGATCTGCTCCTCCAAAGGGTTTCCTTGACAGGAACCATCTTCAAGTTACACATAGAAAAAGATATGTGTATATGTGTATATTTTGTATGTACAATAAGCTCTAGAGATCTGCTGTAGAAAAAAGTCAATGAGCTAGTCATTTATCCTTCCAAGAACATGCATCAGATTTCACAACTGTGGTCTAGAGAGACTTCCATAACCCACTAGATTAGTATTTTGGTTTGTTTGTTTGTGGTAAAAAGAAAGAAAGAAAGAAAGAAAGAAACAGATCTCAATTAATATGAGCTCTATCCTCTTCACTGGAAATTTTAAGTACACAAACTGGTATTATAAACTATAAGCACCAAGTTGTACAGCAGATCTCTAGAGCTTATTCATCTTGTATAGGTGCAACTATGTACCCATCAAATAGCAAGTCCTCATTGCCCCCTCCCCTCAGCTCCTAGAACCACCATTCTACGTTCTGTTTCTATACATTTATTTTAGATATCCTGTATATGTGGAATCAGGAAGTACTTGATCGCCTGTGACTGGCTTATTTCATGTGACACAATGTATTCCAGGTTTATCCATGTTGTCACACATGGCTGCATAATTTTCTATTGTATTTATATACCACATTTTCTTTTTTTAAATTTCAAATTAATATGAGGGTACAAGTGAGTAGGTTACATCGTTTGCATTCGTCGAGCCCTCCACCCAGGAGGTGTGTCATATACCCTTACAATGTGCCCATTAGGTGCACATTTTCTTTATCTATTCATCTGTTGATGGACATCTAGGTTATTTCCACACCTTGGCAATTGTGAATGCTGCAGTGAATCTGAGCATGCGTATGTTTCTTCAGGGTCTTGATTTCAATGTTTTCTCCTAGAAATGACATTTTAGGATCATATGGTAATTTTCTTTTTCTTTAAGGAAACTCTATCTTGTTTTCCATAGTAACTGCACCCCATTTTACTTATTCTCATCAACAGCAGATCTCTAGAGCTTATTGTACATACAAATGGCCAACAGAGAGTAGAATGGTGGTTCCCAGGAGCTGAGAGGAGGGGGAAATGAGGACTTGCCATTTGACAGGTATATGGTTGCACCGACACAAGGTGAATAAGCTCTAGAGATCTGCTGTACATGAGGGTTCCAATTTCTCAATGGCCTCACAGTGCTTATTAACTTTTGTTTTTGTGGGGTTTGTTGTTATTCTTGTTAATGGCCACACTAAGAGGTATGAAGTGATACCTCATCATGGTTTTGATTGGTATTCCCCTGATGATTAATAACATTTAAGCATCTTGTTGGCCATTTGTATGTCTTTGGAGAATACCTATTCAAGTTCATTGCCCATTTTTTAATGATGCTATTTGTTTTTCTGCTATTGAGTTCTAGGAATTCCTTATGTATTTTGGATGTAACCCTTTATCATATGTATAGTTTGCAAATATTTTCTTCCATTTTAGGTTTGCTTTTTCATGCTGTTGATTATTTCCTTTGCTGTGCAGAAGTTTTTAGTTTGATGTAATCCTACTTGTGTTTTTTGCTGTTGTTACTTATACCTTTTCTGTCATATTCAAGAAAATACTGCCAAGTTCAATGCCCTAAAACTTTACCCTTATTTTCTTCTAGGTGTTACAGAGTTTCAGGTCTTAAACACTTAAATATTTAATACATTTTGAGTTGATTTTTATATGGGATGTAAAATAAGAGTCCTATTTTAATTTTTTTCATGTGTATATTCAGTTTTCCCAGCAACATTTATTAAAGAGACTACCTTTATTTGTGTATTCTACCTTAGTTGAAGACCAGTTGACTGTGTATGTGTGGGTATATTCTGGGCTCTTTATTCTGTTCCATTGGTCTATATATCTGTTTTTATGTAAGTACCATACTGAATTAATTACTACTGCTTTGGAATATATTTTGAAATCAGGAAGTATGATTTGTTCTCCTTTCTCAAGATTGCTTTGGCCATTTAGGGTATTTTGTGATTATATGTCAATTTTAAAATTTTTTGTTTATTTTTGTAAGAAAAATGTCATTAGGAGTTTGATGAAACTTTTATTCAATCTGTACCTTACATTGGGTACATTTTAACAATATAAAATCTTCCAATATATGAACATTGGATATCTTTCCCTTTATTTTTTCTTTATAAATTTATTTCATCAATGATTTGTAGTTTTCAAGTCTTTCACCTCCTTAGTTAGGCTTATTACTATTTTTGAAGCATTTATTTTATCTTTTAATTTCAGATTAATATGAGAGCACAGATGTTTAGGTTACATTGTTTTCATTTCTAAAGTAAAGTTCTATTTATAGTTGAGCCCTTTACCCAGGGGGCATCCTGAACATCCTCACATTGTGCATATTAGGTGAGATCCTGCCAAATGTTCCCTCTTCCCCTCCGCTTTCCCTCTTCCACCTCTCCTCTCCCCCTTGCTAGATTGTATTTGTTTTTTTTTTTCTTTTGTGTGGGCATGACGTTGTTTATTTATTGGTTTCATAATAGTATTAGGCACATCGGATAATTTTTTTTCCATTCTTGAGATACTTTATTAAGAAGAATGCGTTTCAACTTCATCAAGGTAAACACAAATTAATGCAAAGTCTCTACCTTTCCTTATTGCTGAATAGTACTCCATGGTATATATACACCACAGTTTGTTAATCCATTCATGGGTTGATGGGCATTTGGGTTGCTTCTACATCTTGTCAATTGTGAACTGAATTGCAATAAACATTGTAGTCTGAATGTCCTTGTGGAAAAATTGTTTTTGTTCTTCTGGATAGATAGTAATGAGATTGTGGGATCAAATGGAAGGCTGACTTTAAGTTCTTTGAAATTTCTTTATACTTCTTTCCATAGAGGTTGTATTAATTTGCAATCCAGCATTGCAGAGGTATTGGTATTCCCCTCTCTCCACATACACACCAGCATCTGCACATTTGGGACTTTGTGATGTGGGCTAATCTCACTGAAATTGGGTGATATCTCAGAGTGATTTTGATATTGCATTTCTCTGCTGATTCGGGATGATGAGCATTTTTTCATGTGTTTGTTGATCATTCATTTGTCATCTTCAGAGAAGTTTCTGTTCAAGTCTCTTGCCCACTTGTAAATAAGGTTGTTTGTCCTTTTCTTGTTGATTAACTTGAGTGTTCTGTAGACTTTATTTTATTTTATTTTGTTATATTTTATATGGGATTATTTTATTAATTTCCCTTCTGGATAGTGCATTATTAATGTGTAGATCATAACACATTTTTCTATGCTGATTATGTATCTTGCACCTTTAATATTATACATCTGTTTATTAGTTCTGGCAATATTTTTCTGGAATCCTTAATGCTTTTTATATGTAAGATTATGTCATCAGCGACATAAATTTATTTGTTTCTTTCCTATTTGGATGTCTTTCATTTCTTTTTCTTACCTAATTTTTCTGCATAGTATTTCCATTGCTATGTTCAATAAAGCAGCAAGAACGGGCATCCCTGCCTATTTCCTGATCTTAGAGGAAAAGCTTTAAATTTTCACCATTGAGAATAATGTTAGCTGTGGGTTGTTCATATATGGCCTTTATTGTGTTCAGGTAAATTCCTTCTATACTTACTTTTTGAGATCTTTTATCATAAAAGAATGTTGAATTTTATCAAGTGCTTTTTCTGCATCTATTGAGATGATAATGTGATTTCTTTCTATCTGTTAACATGATTTATCACATCAATTTATTTGAATATGTTGAGTCATCCTTGCATCCCAGGGATTAATCTCACTTGGTCATGTTGTATGATCTTTTTAATTTGCTGTTGAATTCAGATTGTTAGCATTTTGTTAATAACTTTTGGCTCTGTGTTCGTCAGAGATATTGGCCTATAGTTTTCTTTTCTTGTAGTGCCTTTTTCTGGCTTTCATATCAGGGAAATACTAACTTCATCAAATGAATTTTGAAATGTTTCCTCTTCTTCAGTTTTCCTGGAAAGTTTTAATAAGGATTTGGTGGTAATTCTTCCTTAAATGTTTGATAGAATTCACCAGTTTGTTGTTGTTGAGTCTTTGTCTGGTGTTGGTATCGGGGCAATGCTGGTGTGGTAAAATGAGTTTAGTAATATTCGCTTCTTGGAAGAATTTGAGAGTAATTGGTATTAGCTCTTTTTTTAGGTTTTTTGTTGTTGTTGTTGTTGTTGTTGTTTGTTTGTTTTGTAGAATTTAGCAACAAGGCCATCATATACTGGGCTTTTCTTTGATGGTAGAGTTTTGCTACTGCTTTAATCTCCTTATTCATTATGAGTGTGTTCAGATTTTCTGTTTCTTCATAATTCAATCTTAGTAGGTAGGATGTATCCATAAATTGATTCTATTCTAATTCATTGGCATATAGTTTTTCACAATAATCTCTAATGTCTTTTGTATTGCTGTGTTAGTAGTTGTAATGTCCCTTTTCTCATCTAGGATTTTATTTATGTCTTTGCTCTTTTTCCTTATTCTAACTAAAAGTTTGTCAGTATTAATTTTTAAAAATCCAACTCTTCATTTTGTTGATCTTTTCTGTTGATTTTATTATCTCTATTTTATTTCTTTCTGCTCTGATGTTTATTATTTCTTTCCTTCTACTAATTTTTGGCTTAGCTTTTTCTTATTTTCTAACTTCTTTAGGTACAATGCTACATTATTTGAGATCCTTCTTATTTTTTGATTTATTACTATAAACTTCTCTCTTAGAACTACTTTTACTGTATCCCAAGGGTTTTTGGTGTGTTGTGCTTTCATTTTCATTTGTCTGAAGAATTTAGTGATTTTTATATTTTTGTGCATTTTCCAAAGTTCCTCCTATTATTGACTTCCAGTTTTATACTATTGTGGTCAGAAAAGGTACTTGATGTGATTTCAGCCTTCTAAAAATTTTAAAGAGTTATTTTGTGACCTAACATATAATCTTTCCTGGAGAAGGTTCCATATGCTTTTGAAAAGAATGTGTATTTTACAAATGTTAGATGGTATGTTCTTATATGTGTCTGTTATGTTCATTTGGCCTAAAGTCTAGTTTAAATCTGGTGTCTCCTCATGGTTTTTCCGGGATCTGTCTGCCACCGAAAGTGGGTTTTTTAAGTTTTCTGCTGTTATCAAATTGTAGGAAATTTGATAACAGCAGGAAACTTTTTAGATTTATTAATATTTGCTTTATATGTTTAGGTGCTCCAATATTGGGTACATACATATTTACAAATGTTATATTGTCTGGCTGCATTAACCCCTTTATCATTATATAATGACCAATTTTTGTCTCCTTTTACAGTTCTGATGTAAATTCTATTTTATCTGATATAACTGTTTCTTTGGGTTTCCATTTGCCTGGAATATCTCTTTCCATCCCTTTACCTTCAGTCCATGTATGTCCTTATGGATAAAGTGAGTCTCTTCTAGTCAGCAAATGTTTGGGTCTTAGGTTTTTTTGGTTAATCCATTTAGACATTCTAAGGATTTTAATTAGAGAATTTAATTTATTTACATCCAAGATAATTTTTGATAGATAAGGATTTACTGCTGCCGTTTTGTTCATTGTTTTCTGGTTGTTTTATAAATCCTCTTTTTCTCTCTTGTTCTCTTTCTTTGTAGGTAAATGATTTTCTCTAAGTGTATGTTTTGTTTCCTTGCTGTTTACCTTTTGTATACCTATTGTGGGTTTTATTTTCTGGTTACCATGAGGCTTATAAAAAATATCTTATAATAGGTTACTTTAAACAAGTAACAACTTAACTTTATTGCAAAAACAAAACAAAAAATTCAACAGTTTTATTCAGTCTCTTCCTCAGATTTAAAGCTTGTTATATTACAATTTTCAACTTTTTGCACTTCATTTCTCTTCACAAATTATTATAATTATCTTTTAATAGTTGTGTCTTTTAATCTTTATACTAAAGACATGAGAGATTTACACAACACTATTGTAGAGTATTCTAAATATGAATGCATACTTACTTTTACCAATGAGTTTTATGCTTTCAGATGTTTTCATGTTTCTCATTAGCATTTTTTTCCTTTCAGCTTGAAAAATTCCCTTTAGCATTTCTTCTAAGATGGGCCTGGTAGGGATAAACTCCTTTAGGTTTTGTTTGAAAAAATCTTTCCTTTTTTTTTCATTTCTGAAAGAAAGTATTGCTGGGTATAATGTTTTTGGTTGACTGTTTGTTTGTTTTTCCCTTCAGCACTTTGATTATATCATCCCACTCCCTCCTGGCCTGTAAGGTTTCTGCTGAGAAGTCTGCTACTACACATATTGGAATTCCCTTATAAGTTGGTTGCTTCTTTTCGCTTGATGTTTTTATAATACTTTCTTTCTCTTTGATAGTTGGCAATTTCATTATACTATGCTTTGGCGTCATATATGAATTGAGTTTGATTTGTGCCTATTGACCTTTCTGTACCCAGATATTTATATCTTTCTTCAAGTTTTGAAAGTTGGAGAAAGGTATAAATATTCTATTGCTATTATTTATTTAAATAAGCTTTCTACCCCTTTATATTTCTCTATGCTCTCTTGATCACCAATAACACAAACATTTGCTCTTTTGATGCTATTTCATAAATCTCATAAGTTTTCTTCATTCCTTTTTATTCTCTTTTCTTTTTGCTCCTCTGATTAGACTATTTTAAATGTTCTGTTTTCAAGCTGACTGATTCTTTCTTAGGCTTAAGCAAGTCTTATGTTGAAGCTTCCTATTAAAAATCTTAGTTCAGTTCTTATCTTCTCTATCTCTACAATTCTATTTAGGTTGTTTCGTTTTTCTATTTCTTTGTCAATTCATTTTGTTCATGAATTGTTTTCCCAATTTTGTTTAATTTTCACTGCATATTTTCTTACAGTTACCTTAATTAACATTTAAGACACTGTACTCTAAATCCTTTGTCAGACTTTTAATAGATCTCCTTTTCTTCTGGGTCCATTACTGGAGCTTCATTAATTTATTTTGGAGGTGTTATATTTCCCTGATTTGCCATACTTGTCATGTCCTTACATTGATGCCTGCAGGTATGAAGAGAGGGTCACCTCCTCTAGCCTTTGCAGGATAGACCTTCACTATTTAGTCTAGCCTAGTATTCTGAATGGGTCAGCTTATTGTAATGCTGAATGGCCTGCTCTTGGTGTTGAATCCTGCAGTTGGTCACTTCCTATGCTGAAATTGAATGGTATTGCTGGCTGTGCGCCATGGTTTGATGAGACTACTAACTGACTCTACCATTAATGAGACTACTGGCTGGTCTCTGTGATAATCTCTGATTGGGCAGGGTGTCTTCCTTGGTTGGGCAATACTATTTTTTTTTTAATCTGTACCATTTCCTATAGCATAATGCTATTGGTTAATTTCTCTGGTGTGGCACCCCCATTGATCAAAATGCAGAGCAGGCACCAAGATCTGTGTACTAATTGCTATGAGACCTACACCCATTTTTTATGTTCAACTTACCCCAGGTAGGCCAGCCTGCTGGCACTTCCAACATTTTCTACAGGACAAGACAGAAGAAATTCTTCAGGGAAGTGTCTCAGAAAGGGAGAAAGGGGAGCTAAAGGTCCATCTTCAACTCATTTCTCCCTCCCATAGGAGAAACGTGGGCCCAGGGGAACTCTCTGCATGTGGTGCGATACCTGCCTGAGGGAGGGGCAATACAGTTGATGAGAACTGACTCTCTTACCATTCAATCATGGCATTTTTCAATTTTGTGGTACAGGTGGTGTCTCAGCTTCACCCTGAAGTCTTGGATATTCATGATTACATTCTTGCCTTGGATAGTTGGTGGTTGGGTTTCTGGAGTGGGAAGTAATAAAGCCAAAGTTCTCCTATTCCATCATCTTCCTAACATTGCTCCCTATTACTCCTAATGATTTTAATCTACAATGTATTAATTATATTATAGAAGTTTATCAGATGATGTTCACAAAATTCCAAGCAGAATCCCTGGATCATGGCTATTCCTCAGTAAATATCAATTCCCTTTCCTCTTTTTCCCTCTCTATTCTCTTTTCCTGATTAGTCCTCTTCTACATTAGTAAAATATAATATAAGGACAAGTCAGTTAAATGCTGTTTTAAGGACTGCATGTCTTTGAAGAGAAGCAGTTAAGTTCACCAAATTTACATGTCCTCAAGAGGCTGTAAGAAAGGAGCCACAAAGAGATTGTACACATTTAGCAAAAGTGAGGGGGACAAAGATGAGATTTGGAGAGATAGAAAGCTCATAGAAAGAAAAGGAAACACATGGGCTCTCTGTCAGTAACCTTTCATAGTGACCTTAGAGTATGAAATAATTTGTGGTTTGATTTACCCAGATAATTACATTGGTTATGCATTTGGCATATCAGAGGATAAAAAGTTGTGGTTCTGCTACAAACAGAACTGCCCTTTGGAAAATGACTTTTCTCCCTGAATGAACTGCACAAGAGCAGTTCATCCCCAACCACAGCTGAAGGTGACTCCTCTGCTCTCCTACTAGCTAGCAAGTTCAGACTTAGCCTTTAGGCCACATAAATCCAGGCTTGTATCAGTTCATCTCCAAACACTCAGCATGTCTGCTCCAATTAAAAAGCATGAGACAAGTGAGCCACTAGAAAGTTCAAGCATGATTAAGTAGCTATCATGCATTTTCATATCCTCTTTTAACATCTCCATTATTTGAAGGAAGACCTCTAGCTGTTAGTTTTATTGAAAGAGAAGAAAGAAGAAGAAAAAGACGTAAAATTTCTTTCCTGACAGGTTAAAACAAGTTCTTCCTTAGCTCTCTATTCTTGATTTAAGGAACATTCTCAGAGTGGGAGCAAAGAAGTTTTGTGTTGTATGGAAAATTTGACTCAAACCAAAAACCCAGCCAACACCACAAAATGGACTGGAATCAAATCAGATAAATAGAAAAGAAAAGAATACAAAATACCTTTGAATGACAGTATCAAAAAGGTTAAAAATCTTAGTAGAATCTGGTTCAAAACACACAGACCAGAGGTTAGCTTCATCCTAACAAGGTTTTAAATATTGATTAAAATGATATTTCCTTTCTTACGCCCATAGACATGCAATTAAATGTTCACAAACATATATATTCCTCTGGGTTTGGTTTCTGTAACTACCAAAAATAATGTTTGAGAAATCACCCAAACCTCCCAGTGTATTATTCATGTAACCTAGATATCTCATGAAAACAAAATGTACAAGACTCTACTGCCAATTAGCATTTGAAAATATCCGGCAACAGTCTGTTTTTATTTCTTTGATAAACTGTATTGTCCTTTTGGTATAATGGAAAATGATTAGTAAGATTTATCAAATAAACAGCAGCTTCCTTAGAGACACTGACCCTTATATTTTACAAACCCAAGAAATCAATTCTGAATAGAACATGAGACTCTTTTGCAGACTGATGAAGGGCAACTTTCAAGGACTATAACCATGAAAAGATCTGGGTCAGATGAGGATTTGGGCTAGAGAGACATTTTGATACTTTCTATTTTAAGCACCTGAAAATTTAGATGCTCATATATAGATTATCCAATTATATATATATATATATATATAAAAATAAAAAACTTTAGTCTGCAAAATTGTGTTCTTCCAGAATGTTTTGCCTGTGTTTGGCCTGGAAATTATAATAATTATAATATATCTTGAAATGTAGAGGTGTATCCAAAAGAAAAATAATTTTTAAAAAGAAAAGTGAACCACTTTCAAACTTCAAAAAAAGTATGTTTTAGGGAATGCTTTGGGTGAAGGCTCAAAGGGTGAGGGCAAGATATATTTTTAAAAGCCCAAATAAGTTTTCCTTATCTTTTGCCAAAACAAGTTGGGTATTTTTTTTAGACAAAAATTTTACTGTATTTTGAATAAGTAAAAGAACGGAAAAGAGATAAAAGTAAGCTCAGTTTAGAATTTAACTTGGTGGGGGATGGAATACTTAAAGCACTTAAGAAATAGAATCTAGACATTTTCAAATACACGTCAGCTCTTGTGCTGTCTGAGGTTACATCACCTGTTTGAATTAAGACCAAGACCTGAATTACCAAACAGTAGTGCTCTTTTCAGCAAAGTCCACCTTTGAATTGGATTTTCTGTGTCCCTCTGTGAGTAACCTGCTTTCTTGACCACTAAAGTCTAGTCTGAGTTTCTGAAATCAGCATTTGAGTACATTAATCCAGAAAACCTATAATTGCTGCCAACATGGGGTTATCGTCTGGTGATAAGCCTTCCACTTTATTTTCTTCCATGGTTCATAATGAGGAAGTTCTTGCTTCCAAGGTAATTAAAGGTTGGCAGATTTATAAGTAGGTTTGCTTTGCCACTTTTTTCTTTATATGGTTTCTTTTCATTTCTCTTCCCTTAATAGCTGGCTTACCACCTTTATATAATAAAAAGGTCAGATAGGCTCCATGCAAAGCACCCATAATAGCTGGCAGCCTATCCCACCGTTATTACCCATCATTTAGCTGAGCAGAAGTGTTGCAGCATGTAGGAACAAAGAGACAGTGGAGTGTTTTTAGGGGCATATCAGTAAGGAAGCAAAGAGAAGAGGGGGGCTAAAACACAAAGCATAAGATCAGTCAAATTGCCTAGAAACAGCATCCCAGTTCCTATTGAAGTAGGCAGCTAGCTTCCTTGCAATACCATGAGATTATCATGAAAAAATTAATGCCTTGGAGGGAGTAAAAAGTTGCAATTACATGAATGTCAGGTCCAGACAGTGTGAAGAATAAACAAGCACAGCTTACCCATTCACTACATTTTTCAGAATTAATATCAAGTCACTGCAGTTAACTAAGACCTCTAATAGTCCAATTCATTTTTAAGGAACTCGGTATGAAAACAGAAGCCATAGTCACTTACAATGTATATACATTGTTCCCCAAGATTTTTATTATATAACATTAGTTTTAACTAAAAGAAATTGCCAATATTTGACCATTTTTGACCTGCAAAAAGGGCAATTTCATATGGTTTTATTTATGTTTATAAATAGAATGGTGTAAAGCTTTCCTTTGGAGTTGAAAATCAGTCCAGTTGTGTGGATTTTTCAGATTCAGTACATTTAAAAGCTAAACACTAAAATATTTCTGTTTCTCCTTTTCCTAGAGTATCTCCATATCTTCCCCATTTTCATGGATATCGAGTGTTTGATAGATATCTGGCCCCACATGCCAAGTTGTGGGAAGATTTAACTCTCAACTTAATGTGAAATCAAGGGTGCAATTTCTGGTTAAGCCCATGAACTTTGCACAGGAAATTCCCCTTGTTCTCTAGCTACATCCTGTATATCACATCCTTGCTAATTTGCCTGCAAATGTTAGTCCTTGGTCCTAAGAAAGACTGGAGGGAAAAAAAATGGCTCAACTCCAGCAAATGATTGCTCATGTCTTTCTAGTATCAGAGAAATTTGACTTATTTTGCAATCTCTTCTTACCAGGTAGCAGAGAGAATTTCTGAATCAGAAAACCTCGCGTACTCTCTCTGGGCCTTAGTGTCTTTATGAGGGATTGCACCAAATGATCACTAACTTTACTTTTGACTCCTTGATTTATAATTTTTAATGTTTATGGAATTGTTGTCATTAGGGTGGCCTAATGACTAAATATAAAGCTTGCTATAATCTACCTGAATTTGTTTCAAACTCTTAAAAGCACATTAACACGAACCAATAAATCTGAATTATAATGAACGTTTGCTGTAGAAACTTCCTATTATCACTGCTTTTATAGAAACGACTACTCATCGTGTAAGTAGGAGACATACTGCTTAATAATTTCCAGGCCAATGCACTTTTGCCCAACTTCAAAATAAAGTTGTTATTCTCCTTTCAACAAAAGCTTATGGCATATATCAAACCTAATAAGAACGAGTTGCCAGGGGGGCAAAAAAAGGCTATGTTATCAATAGTAGTGCTAATAATGTCAGATCAAGTGATTCTAAGTGTTTTATTTTCTATCGTATGACTTCATATGAATTAATGTCAATGAATGCTGGTTTAGGGTAGCCAGAGAGCTACCATAAAGATGCCTCTACTGAGACTACATGAACACTTTTAAGAATACAGAAATTCATAGTAACTTTAAGGTAACATTCTCAAGAAAAAGTAAATCCAAATATCTGTATTGCAAATTGCCAAGAATTGGAATCAAGTCTCAATCCCTCCACTGATATGTTTAGGAACTGGAAACAACTCAATTTCTCCCTCAAGGTCTTGAAATTAATATTTTATCTGGATCACCTATGTCATAATAATCAAGGTTTCACGAGAATAAAGTGGAATTACGTGGCATCTTAGATTCCTTCCGAAGGTGGTGTCACTGTTTCTTTCTCTTTAATTAGTTGATGATACTGCCAACTTCTCCCCAAGGCATCATATTTATTCCAGCAAATTCTTATTTAGAAAGCTCCTATTACAATGATCCCATACACTTTATCTGGATTGGCAAATTTAATCCTCCATCCACTAATTTATGTTTTATTAAAACTGATTCAGTTGAGGGAGTATATCTAAAAGTACTGCAACTAAATTCTGTGAAGGCAAACTACAAATTAAAGGCTGTATGAAATCTCATTTATAAGAGTAATGTGTGTTTTTGGATATGTGAGTCTGCACATGTGTGCACAAAGGCAAGGAGGTCAGAATTAGGCATGCTCTCTGAGACCATGATGCTGATCAGGACAAGTTCATTACAGAGTAAGTATATTCAGTGAGAGTCCTCAAAGTGCCTGGCATTAAGATAAAGCTAACCTCAATGTAAGGTTGATTGTTTCATTTCTTATCTCGATGGCAGACTGTTACAATGAGGCAGAGACATATATGCTTCATCCTTTGCAGGTTTGAAGGATACACTCAAAATTAGATAGGAAGAGCCAGGATCAAAAGATAAAGAACTGGGAAATGGGTCAAGAAAGGTAGGCAACAATGCTTAGAAAAAAAAAAAGAATGATTGCAGAATGGTTGAGTAGAAAGGAATTCAGAAAGCATAAGGAGAGGAAAGGGAATGATAAATGAATAATGAGAAGGGAAAAGTGAGAGGGGAAAGGGAATGATAAAAGGAAAATATATGTAAGCAAAAATGAGATGGGAAAAGTGAATTATTGAGGAAAGATGATGATACATACAGTAAAGATCAACGAATGAAGAATAATCTTATACCTTCTAAGCCTGTGATTAGTGGCTTTATGAACCTTGACCACTATAAATAAGAATTCCAAAACCTTCAACAGTTCACATTGGCTATAGCACTTTGATTTTTTCCCTGCAGTATGAACAGAGCAACTCATTCTCACCTAACAGAGGATCGTAGCAGTTACTGTGGGCACAGTAGGAACTGTTCTTCTGGTAAGACGGGAAGATTAACCTAGATGAATGACAGAGCATCTTCCAGAAAAGTCCAAACATGAGGCATAGTGTGGGTCACTGTCTTCATTGTTTTGGCCTTGAATTTAAATTCTCTGTCACCAAGAATGGTAGGACATGGTGGCCTATTTCAGAGATTCTCTTTAGTCAAAAAGTTCTCTTGATTAGCAACAAGCACAGCGACTAAGAGCTGGCCCGTTGCAGACCATTCACCTAAACAGTGTGATTTACAGGCAAAGGAGAGCCCCACCAGCTGAAAGTATTCCTCACTGGTTCTGTCATGATGCCGGAAGGCACCTACAACAAGAGAAAGGAAAGCACACGAAGCCAACATTGTTCCTAATCTCATGAGAACAGATTGGCTTAGCAGTTTAGATGGCTGTCACCTGGGAGAAACCCTGGGAATAAGACCAGTACTGGATATGTTTTATTGTGGAGAAAGAAGATGAGAACATCCACGACAGGACTGCTACTAGAAAGAGCTGGCTTGTGGGTGAGATGGGTACAAAAAGCGCAGATGCGGGAGCATTTGCAAGGACAGGCCATGAGGGACTGAAGAAAGGGCGATGTTTGGGGTGTGTGAATGGGACGTGCATGAACATGTGTGTCCCATCATGGGCAATGAAACCAAGACTCTATGCACTTGAGGGATGGGAAGAGGGGCAACGACATTACCACGTCCTGAGAAGGCTCCACTGTTTTAAGAGCACTCACAATGTGAACTTCGCCCTTCTTTCACCCACCACAAATGCCCATTTCATTAAAATGCCAGTTTGTATTCTGAATAATGCGACTTAATCCAGGTTGTTTGACAGCTGAAACCTAGAGTTGTTGTTCACCATACTCTCTCACAGATGTTGCTGTAAATAAATGGTGGTAAATACCACTCTCTCGGTCAGCTGTTCACAGTAAATCTCATGAATTTTCAGTGCCTGGCTTGAATACTTATGGAGTACTGCCTTTGAATCTTTGCTGCCAGTTTTCTGGCAGTTTCAAAGATTATCTCTTTGATATAATTATTCCCACTTTACAGAGGAAGAAACTGAGGTAAATAAAGTAATTTGCTCTGATATCCAGGAAATTTGAGTGTTGTTAGAAATCATGGCTCCCTATTCAGAAAACTGAGTTCCAGTTCTCACAGGAGAGGTTTTTAATTTGATTCTGAATGTCCTGACCTCACTCAAATTTCATAAAAACAAAAGAGTAATTATTAAGAGTTCATCTCCATTTACAGTTCTCCCGTTACTGACCTTGGAGTGCTGAGTTAAACCTTGCGTATTTCCAGGAATCAAATGCCAGAGTTACCACTGAACTCAAGAAAATACCATGAGGAGAGAGGGAATGCCAGAGATATAGAGCTGCTCCTTCTCTCAAGGCTTTTCAAGACGAGAAACTGCTCAAGGAGAAAACTCATGGGCACTAACTTGGGAGCCTTGCCTTCTTCCGCATAAAGGAGTGAGAAGATTGAGACTGTCTGGATGTTTGCATTTACCAGATTTTATAAATTTATCCCAATTAAATTCAGGCCCTAAATAATTTTTGAAATGCACATCTCTATAGTGTCCAATTGCTGAAATCTTTACAAATCAGCCTAATCTTTAGTTGTTAGAGAAAAATCTAGGTTGCTGTACAAACTGTGCTAAGTTTTCTGGGTGGACAAATGTCGATATTTTAAAGAGGCATTTTCCGACCATTTTATCAAAGGAAGAGAGTAAAACAATTGTGTCCTTATGAGCACTTGCACTGTTTTGCAACCACCTATTGTATTTCAGTACACTGTTAGGAACAACTTCTTCACTTTTTATAAGGAGTGTAGAAAATCTGATGATGGCATAGAGAAAAGGAACAAATAGGAAATCAGAAAGATGAACAGAGACAAGGGAGTCAAAGGGTCCATTGGTGAAACATGTAGCAGGAATTTAGCAATGAGAAGATTTAGAGAAGTTAAGAGGTTAAAAGTCAGGGTACCACACTTTGAGGAGTAATACAGAGATTACTCAAGCAAATCAAGATCAGGAAAGGTAAAGAAAGGCTAAAGAACTATTATAGATTAAAGAAGACCCAAGGGACATGACAACTAAATGGTAACATGTGATCCTGGTCTGGATTATGTATAGTAAAGAAAAATGTATCATAAAGGACACTACTAGCACAATTAAAAATTAGAATATGAATTATAAATTAAATAAAAGTTGAATATTAATGTTAATTTTCCTTAATCTGTACAATTTTCCTTAATTAATTACAGTGGTTGATTTTCCTTAACCACTATACAATGGTTATATATGTTCTTGTTCTTACACACTGAAATAGGTAGGCATAAAGAGTCAAGATACTCTAATCTACTTTCAGACAGTTCAGGAAAACAACAGGGATAAATATAAATATGTTAACATAGACACTATATAAATTTATTTTTCTCACTCGTGTTATCAGTAAATCTGGGTAAAGGATATACCTATATCACTTCCTTGTCCTATTCTTGCAACTTCTTAAATAATATTTCAATTACAACAAAGTAAAAAGTTACTGAAGTTTAACAGAGAGTAGAGGACTAACAAGTTTCTTAAACAGTCTGTTGTATGCTTAAACACTCCTAACTACCCTGACATCAAAGTTCTCATCCACCTCTTAAGAGAATACATAGTGAGAGAAACAGGAAAGCTAAGACTAGTGTATGCTTTTAAAGTCTCCTGTTAACTTTCAAGAGCAATTGCCTGCCCTGTCCTCACCTGAAGTTGCCATTTCTATATCTTAAAAATTCAAAGGTCACACAAAACCCCTTTGTTCTCAGTCCTAACAAGTTTGACTCAAGGTATTGACAGCTGCAAAGGACTGCAAACAAACGCAAGGAGGAAGTAAGCCTCGGACTCTCCGGATGGCTGTATGTACCCCAATTGGTAAACAGGCCAGCAGAGGCCAATTTTTTAGCTGGCTGTAGAAATTTTCATCTCTCCATGGCACTGAAGTCCTAATGCTTTATGATTTCTCCTGGAAGTTCAGGGGAATTCTCCCAAACCCTTAGGGATATGATATTTAATTACCTTCAAGAAAACTAGTAATGGTATTTGTGGTCGTGGGCAGATTATACACACGGGCACAGAGATACACCCCTTCTCACGAAAGTCAGCTTCTGAGGCTGCATGACTCACTGTGCCTTTTATTCAGATAGGTAGCATATTGTGTTTGGCTGGGGCACAAAAACAGGTAGCTTAACTAGTAGCACGAGCATGTGGCCTTTGTCCATAGCCCAAAGGAGATCACCTGTGGGCTCTCATTGGAATTTCCACTCCCTGTCCAAGTCAAAACATAATTGAAAAAAGATGTTGTTGGTCTCCAGGTGTTTCTTGGAGTTGGCCAACTTCCTCCCTCTCAATTGTGTTTCCCAGGGATGGGAGGTTTGAAATTGGGTGGTAGTTGTGAGGTTATTTGATGAAGAAATGAATAGGGAATAGCACTCAACCGGTCAGACTAGAGATCTTTTTCTAAGCACGCTTAGCAGCTGTCATTCTTTTTAAAGAATTGCTCCTTTTAAAGGAGCCAGAACCAGACTAGACATGGTTGATGTGCTTACACCTGCCCTCCATCCCCACCTTCTCCAGGCTTATCCATACCCCTTGGTGCCTTGCAAGCACTATTAAAATGTTCTTCTGGGAGGTCTGTACAGATCACAGATCAACCTCACTGAGCCTGTCCTCTTTCTTCCTTATAGTCCCTCAATACTTAAGCATAAGTGTATCTTTTCTGACAAAACGTGTACTCCTGAAAAGAATGTAAATGTAATTTTAAAAAACTCAATATGTATCAGTCAGGTTTTGGTAGCAAGCAATAGAAATACATTCTGACTTTAGAAAAGAGAATATTATCAGAAAGGGTTTAGATGACACAATATGAGGACTGGAGAACAAAAACTTAGGGGAGAAAAGGCCAGAAAACCAGGTAATAGAAACTATGGATGGGCTGGGGCGGGGCTCACCCCTGTCATCCTAGCACTCTGGGAGGCAGAGACAGGTTGATGGCTTGAGCTCAGGAATTCGAGACCTGACTAAGCAAAGCAAGACCCTGTCTCTACTAAAAATAGAAAAATCAGCCAGGTGTTGTCATAGGTGCCTGTAGTTTCAGCTACTCAGGAAGGTAAGGCAGGAGGATTGCCTAGACCCAAGAGTTTGAGGTTGCTGTGAGCTATGATGATGCCACAGCACTCTACTGAGAACAATTAGAGTGAGACCCTTTTCAAAAAAAGAAAAGAGAAGGGAAGGGAAGGGAAGGGAAAGAAAAGACAACTGTGAATGAATCTGCATGAAGAATCTGTAGAAAACAATGTCACTAACATCTGCTGGACATCACTATGCTAAACAATAGCAACCTCTGCTCCTGGGAATAATTTAACCGACTTTGTGACTTTTAACTCTTTTCTGAAAATCTAGATTCATAGGTAGGAGCATCCAGGTGGCTGAGCAGAGGTCATATGCTTCAACCTTAGTTCTCTGTACCCTAATAGGGAGTGACTCAGATTCTGTGGTGTTAAAACAAATATCAACACATTTAAAAACTTCAAGGGAACTGAAATGTAAAATTTGCAAATTTTCAAATCTAATGTTTAAATAGCCTTCCCCTTGACTGAGCTCTCCCATAAACTCTTATTTTAGGCACACTGGATTCATTCATTCACTCCCCCATCTCTGTAATCTTCTTTATTCCCTTCTGTGTTCATTGTAAAATAGGGAGAAAATTATATCAGTACTTTGGTCTTAGTTTACTAAGATATTTATAAATTTTTATCCATTTCTCATCATTTCAAAGGACCAAAGAGCAGGAATAAATGTGTATTATCAGAAATGACCTTAATTGTCCTCTTCTTTTGCATTTCTCTGAGCAAATGGTGCAGGATTGTCACATTTCTAACACATCTGTTCTGTCTATTAGAGAGCTGAAGCAGTTGGCTGGTTCTTTCCCTGTACTTAAAGATGTATAATAGGCCTTGCAGAGAATTGAAAAACTAATGTATTCCATGTAAACCATCGCAGAATATGTCCTTCATTGACCTACAGATGAAATCTCAAAATACCTTAGTCCAGTGGTTCCAGCCTTCCTAATGCTGCAACCCTTTAATACAGTTTCTCATTCCACCATTAAATTATTTTCGTTGCAGTTGGGGGTCACCAAGACATAGGGTAGCGGCATTAGGAAGGTTGAGAACCATGGCCTTAGTCAGTTTTCAAGTACTATTTTCAAGTTGTTAAATGAAGGCAGAGATTTTATAGTATCTATTTTCCAATAATCTGCCCTCCCTGATAGAGACATCACAGACACAGTGTGCCTCCCCCAGGACCCCCAGGATGCTTATGAAGTAGGAGAGCACAAATACCACTCACCTCTAGTGCTCCAAGCTTTGCCCTAGACATCATATGTCTTAGTGCACCTTACCCTTACAATGATCCATGGCAAGTAATAGTGTGTCCTCTTTTCAGATGAGTAAACACAAGTGGAAATAACTGAAGTTGCCCAAAGTCACAGAGCAGTGCATAAGAAAGCCAGGATCAAATACATACTACCAGAATGCCTGCGCTTTTCACTCATAACCATGGTACCTTGGAATTGTTCTCTCTCTTTCATTCTGTGTGTGTATATCACTTTATCTGGTCTCAAGTATCTTCTCTAGAACTTAGAATTTCTATAATATACACCTTTTTTTTCTTACTAGAAGAATCAGTCTGGCCGTGGACCCTGACAAGTTTGGAAACTAGAACAATTGTCACAAACACCAATTCAGACTAGGTGCTAAAGCGATGAATGCATTTCTTGCGTTAATTCACAAAGCATGTTGTTTTGTTGCTATGCTGTGCTATTTAGGCTCTCAGAAGAGAAAAATTAGGTCATGTGTTCTCAATGCCACATTCTATTTGAAGTCCTAGCTGGGGTAGGTAATGTTTTCCACTTTGTGTGTGTGTGTGTGATTAGAAAAATACACCCATGATTTAAAAATAACTTAGGAAATAAAACAACGTATAAGAACTAATTATGATATTCATAACTGATAGGATGGTTTTATTTGGTTGACATTACTAAATACAAGAAAATCACAAGACTTTAATTCCACATAAATGTTTTCAGTAGAGAACCAAATTCAGATTCCTCTAGGCTGGCCCTTCAGGCCTCCTCAGCCCCCCAAGTTAAGAAATTGAATGTAAGAGCTCAAGAGAGCCTGAGACCAGAAACATAATATTCACTGAACAACAATTTGATTAATTAATCTCACACCATTTGAGTCCAGGCAAATGAGGCAAAAACAGTATTCATATTGAAAGGTTGATAGAAATCAGGCAATGGGGGCAATTAGTTGTCCTACCCGCATCTGAAGAGAATGCCAGCCCAGCCTAACAACTGTTGCCAGACCTCCTCTGCATTTTCATCTTATAATCATAGGAGGAGATGTGGGACTGAGATGGATTCATTTATATACTTAACAAATATTTATTGAGTGCCTACCATAGGCTTGGCAAGTCTTCTAGTTGCTAGGGATATAGCATTGAGAAAGACAGACAAAACCCCGCTCTTATAGGAAAACAAAATAAGAAATGTTTTCAGAGGACCAAAGTCTTTTTATCTGAAATTTTCAAGTGAACTTCTTAAAGTCTTTTTTGTACTTTCTTGCTTTATGCCAGGACTAGTGGAACTAAGAACCCCATCATGATTTGCTGAAAGATGGTGGCCAGTGAAATGTTGTAAAATAAGGAAACTCACATTACAGAGAGGGCGGGTTCGAATTAGAGTGATATTCAGGTAAAAAGAGTCTCCAGGTTGAAAGGTAGTTTAAACCCAGTGATGCCAAGGCAATACGTTGGGTGGGTGCTTTTCCCCTCTCATCCTTTTATAGGTCTATGTCTAGAAGATGCTGTATCTAACTGAAAAGGATTCAGAAACTGGGACTGTTTTCCCCAACAGTCCTGGGGAACACTGCCTCTTTTCCACTGAACCTTTTATATGTGTGGGTGTCCCTAGACATGTTTTGAGCTGATTTCTGGGTGTAGCAGGTTTCTCCCATTCTTGTCAATACAACACACCCAAATTACCACATAGACTTACTGACTTCAAAAGGTTGGATGCCTTTTTGAAGATAGATCTCTTTGGTCTTCTAATCCTTGGAAGTCACAGAGAGCTCTTAATGCCTCTTTTTATTCCTCCAACACTGCTCAACGTGAGCAAGTTACAAAACTTAAACTTGGAAAAACCAACCAAGATGTATGTTGACAAATTACTTGTCGCCCAGTATTTCTTTCCAAGATTGTTGCACCTCTCTCGGGCCTGCCCTCTGCTTCCTGCTTGTGAGGTGAGGCTAAAGGGTGGGCTCTGGTGCTCAGATGTAGACACCTTGGTGATTAGAATGCTGAGCTCTGTGAGTCGGGGACTGGTGTCTACATTCTCCAGCACAGTGGTTTTCAACCTTTTTTATCTCACAGCACACTTGAACCTACAGTTAAACTTCCATAGCACATTTCAATTATGTTGATTAAAAAAAAAAAAAAAAAAGAGTAAAAAAGAAAATAATATGCTTAATGTGCTTCTAACTTCTTTTGAAAATAATGTAATTAATGATCTTTAAAAATTTTCACAGCATATCCAAGATCCTCTCATAGCACACCGGCATGCCACGGTACACCAACTGAAAATCACTGCTCTCACCAATGTTTCTAGTTACTAACAAAAGACATGGAGAATCTTCTCTGTTATCTATATCCAAGTTCCTCCCCTACCCTTAAGTGACTGAATCGTTCTTGTTGGGGGGTGGAGGGACAAGAGGCTTTGCATGGAAGGAGGATAAATGAATTGTAACCTCCTTTTTGCAGTACACAATCCACTAATTTGGACAAAGAGAAAGAAAAAGATACAAAAAACAACCTGAAATTTTTAATTCCAGGATTGCCTTACTAGTCAGTCCCTCTCGATGTTTTTGCATATGAAGATAATTTTCGAAATTAAAGCAATAGTCATGAACTCGTATCTACACACACACAAACACATACATGATTGTGGTTGTATTTTGGGTGATGTTATTTAGTAAAATGTATATTAATAAGATGTTACTATCTGTTCATAAAGCTTTACATGAATTTATATTTCAATTAATTTTAAGAGTGAATTATAAGGGCATCTATATTCACCTGAAATGTAACAGTGCATAAATGTAAAAGGTATTATTTTAAGGCATGGTTGGCACACGTATGGACTCATAAATTCCCAACAATAGCTCTGGGGTTTTCACAGAGTTGGATCAACCTACAAGTTGAAAAGTTCAGGTTTGGGGAGAAACACCTCACTCCACCAGAGTCCTTTGGAACCAGGGTAGACCTCAGGAGACCTCAGGTTTGATTGTGCCTGTGCCATTTAGCTCCACGAACTTAGGCATGTTGCTTAATCTCTTTGGGCTACATTTTCTTCATCTGTAAAGGGGTGATGATAAGATCTAATGATGTAGATGTGGTTCTCAAATCAGATAACAGAAATAGAAATAAGGAGGTTAAATTGCTAGGACCGAAGCTACTCTTTCCCTTTCTCTACCTCTCAAACTTGATCCTACAGCACATCGCTGATATGTACTTGCCTCATAAGGCAGAAAGAGAGAGGCATTTCCAAAGGACACAAGCCATATGGGTAATGACATTTGTCCACCACTGGCTGGGCTGAATTTAAACTGGTGACCTACTCATGAAAGCCAGGGTGTCTGTTTTCCAACCTACCAAGTCATTTCCCAAACAGAAACTCTGCTAATCCCTAAATCTCCTGATATGATGAACAGTGTTGTTCTCTTAAGAAATGGCCTTTCTATTTATTGTAATTTCTACAAAGGTTTCTAGGGAGTATGAATTTACAACAGCAACAAAGTAAGGAAGAGATGGCACTGCTGAAATTTTAGCATTTTGAGTCCATAAATAGTGCCCCTTATGTAATCCATTATTCTCAGCAAGGATCTGTGGGCCTAGTCTATCTACCTCATCTTTTCTCATGTCATCTGTTAAGATTTAGGCATAACTGTAGCATCTGCAGCCCAAATTACCACACTGTTTGGAATAGCCTTAGAGGGTGCTACTCTAAGACAATGCTGTCTCTTTCTCATAGAGAGCTTAGGAGTGTGGTCTGTCCTAAGTACACTCATAGTCCAGGGTGAGTGACCAAGGCAGCGAGGGAGCAGGTAGCATCGGAGAGCATTGTTCAGTGAGTTGCAGCTGCTCAGCCCGTACCCCAAGGGAAGCCAAAACATCTAGATCAAAGGAAGTTTAGAAAGAATAAAAGCACAACCCTAATTCAGTACAGGAAAATTGCCATGACTGTAGAGCTTAGTTCATTCTTCTAAGAAACCAGCAACAGAAGAGAGAGAGGAAAAAAAAGAAAAATCCCTAAGATCAGGTTCTGGCATCAGGAATTAGTCTGCCAAGGTGGAAGGCATACCCTTCGGGGAAAGTAGCTCGTTTCCCCAGATTAATAAGATTGCTTTGAGTCTATTTTTATTTCCAAATGTACTACTGCCAAGGTACAACATAAGCCATTTAATTCCTTCCCACAAACTAGAATTATTAGGTGCCATACAAGCTGAACAATTTTAATAAAACCCCGGGAAAAGTAAAACCCATCTAAGGTGGGAGAGTTTAACCAGGAGATGGGTAATCAGGGGCTGTGAGATGGGGAAAAGGGTGGTTTCCACCTCATTAAGAGCATAATACAAATCCAACCTGGGGTATTGAAGAAAAGCAGTTACCCCAGCTGGTTACCTGTTGACACCTGTTCAGCAAGTCGGCTGGCAAATCATCTTTGTGATGGGCAGAAGGGGAAGGTATAACCACTCTCATAGAGCTGGAATAATGATGACCAAAGTTCCTCTGTAGAAAGACTGAAGATACAGAAGATCTGTGGGGAAAAATCATACTTTCCACTATAGAAGTTTTCCTTACAGACTAGTTTGGGGCAATAATAGACTTAAAACTAGGTAAAAAGGATGAAAACATTGGATATGGTGGCCTCTGACCCACAACATTTTCCCAGAGAGGCCGATATGGAACACATTTTCTCCACCCCCATTAGTCACTCCTCCAAGTTTAGTCAAGTCTCTAGGAGGCACATGTGAAAACTCCAATGTGTTACCTAGGAGGGTGACACACAAATATTCATGATCGCATCAGTTTACCAGGTTGCTTGGTGATGGATCAAGACTTTAAGCTTTTATGAAAGAAGAAAAGAAAACAAAAAAAAAAAAAAAAAAGAAGAAGAAGAAGAAGAAGAAGAAGAAAGCCATTAAGCTCTGAAAGAACAAGAATCTTTTCTAGGTAGAGAAGAATGCTCCCTGGGATGGAAATAGCGTCCTTCCACCTTGAGGATGAGAGGAGGCATGGAGAACAGCATGAGAGCAGAAGACCACAGAGGGACACAGAGGACTCACAGCTCTGGACTGGGTTATACCAACTCTACCTTAACTTCAGAACAAGAATGCAATGGCTGAGGCTGTAGTTTTATTTTAAACTAAGTCTTAAATCACCACCTTTCATGGTTTGCAAGACAACATGTATCACTTTGATTGGAAGCCCACCAACTCAGACCCAAATCATTCATTCAAAAATAATAATCTTAACCACTAAGATTATTGTCCATAGCTTACGTCTTGAATATATCATGTTTAGGCCAAGAGACATGTATACTACAGTAAGAGCTGTTAAATTCACCCAGGTCTAGTAATTTCTAATGTATCCTAGCACAATCAAAGAATTTAACCTGGAAAAAGAAAGAAGTGGCGTGGGGTGTTTGTTGTTTTAAATGGAAAAACTGCACAATATGCTTCTGCTTTTACCTATGTCTACCTGTTTCTTCTTCAACCTTGTAGAACAAAAATAAATTGGGGAAACATTCATATTTACTTGATTTTTGAAATTGCTTTTCTGTCTTTAATTTATTTTCATTGGTTTTTTACATGTCCTACCACTGCTGTAAATGCCCATGTTTATTTTTATACGATTTATAAAGAGAAAAGCTGAAAAAGGGAACTGATGTTAATCCACAATTCCCGAGCAGACATATCCATCAATATTAGATAAGATGTCTTTCCTTTCTAGCAGGAGTGCTCTGTGCTGAAGTTACATCTCTGTACTGTTCTGAATGGACTGTGTGGTTGGTGATGTCAGCTCTCCTTCTTATGAGATTATTGTCATTGTGTAAAGAAAATATCTACAATGACATCTACTTGTGAGTTGCTACATTTATTAGAGCAAAGAAAGAACATGTGAAGAAGTAGACTCTTGAGGATTTTCTTTATCAGTGGTTTATCATTACTGGAAAAAAAGGGAAGTTGATGAGAGCAAGAAAGAAGGGGAATTTGAAACAGCTATCACTGCTGCTGACTGCTCATCCTCAGAATTTCCAGGCTAGGCCCTGGCTAGATGAGGCACAATAAGGCTTAAAAATAAGGCATAAGGCTCATTGCTCAAACTTTCTATCTGACCAGCCCTCGCCCGAGGCTTCTGATATAAAACTATCATCCTCATAGCCAAAATCATTCCACTTCCTGGTAACTTGAAAAGTTAGCCAATTTCACCACCCAAATATGTCATACAATTGTTTTAGACATCATCTCTACTGATTTGTATTAAGACAGTACAAAAGAAGTTTCTACAATCTGAGCCTTTCCCTAAATTCATTGATGGTGTTATTTCTCAGGATTCTGCTTTTAAATAAGATTAGTACCTTTTGATTAGATCTGAAAATGGAAAGATGCATAGAACCATGAGATTGCTTCTAGTGAGTCAAAGGAACGAGTTTCTTCTTCAGAAACTAAGTGAAGTCTGCAGTGTGTGGTGTTGGAATGCCATCTGATCCAGAGGCCCACTCAATGGAGTAGAAAAATCTTCTACACCACGTCCCCAGCAGATGGCCAGTCTCCACTTTAATATTTTCAGGGTGCAACACATACAGCCCACAGGTTTGCAGCATGACCCATTTCTGGTTTCCAACAGCTCCAATGTTTAGGTTTGTGTCAATATCATATAGTTGCCTCCCTCCTCTTTGTTTTCATTCATCTGGTCATTTCACTTCTCTGCTCTAAACACTGGTAGCCCTCTAGTGCAGTGGTTCTCAACCTTCCTAATGCCACGAACCTTTAATACAGTCCAAAGGGGTCATGACTCACAGGTTGAGAACTGCTGCTCCAGTGGCTTCAGAAGGAATCCCCATGCCTTTCATGACATTTCAAGAACTTTATGATTTATTTCTTATTTTTTCACCCAAATCTATTTCCAATTCCCTACTTCAGCCACTTATAATCAACAAATATTAATATGTATTGAACCCCTATATATGTCGGGCACTGTGTTAAATGCTGGACCACAAAGAAGCAAAAAGTTTCTCAAACTAAGAACTTCCTTGGAGCTCATTTCCAGTATCCTGAGTGCCAGCAACACAGGCTGTTAATTGTTTCTCAAAGATGTCAGATGTCCTTGCAAAACTGTGGAACTGTTTTTCCTTCCTGAAATGCCCTTTACTCCCTATTCCTACTGATACAAATTCTACTTACGAGAGCTACCTGGTATGGGAACCTTTCTCCAGCCTCGAAGTCAGAGTTGGGGGCCCCTCTTATCTCTACTGCCATAGCACTTGACTTCTGAGAAAAGGGAACGCCTAAAGACACCAAGGGGAAAAACCTGGTCTATACAGAGCATAAGCAAAGATAGAAATTTATTAGAAGGATATGGAACAACTCCAAGAATGGAAAGGAAAGTGGAAGAGCCATATTTTAGAATCAATAGGAACTAGGGTAGCTCTTGGGTTCCGGGGAGCAGACACTAATGGTGCTTTTTGTTTTTGTTGGTCAGAAAGATCAAAACACTTTCATTGACAATACCAATAAGGCTGAATCCAACAAGGGGGATGAGGCTGTTCTCTGAATCACAGTGCATATGCTGTTGCCTGCAAAAAGACATAATATGAGGCGGGGTGCAATGGCTCACACCCGTAATCTAGCACTCTAGGACCCAAGGCTGGTAGATTGCCTGAGCTCACAGGTTGGAGATCAGCCTGAGCCAGAGCCAGACTTCATCTCTAAAAATAGGTGGGCGTTGTGGCAGGTGCTTGCAGTCCCAGCTACTTGAGAGGCTGAGGCAAGAGAATCACTTGAGCCCAAGAGTTTGAGGTTGCTGTGAACTGTGACCCCAGGGCACTCTACCAGGGGCAACAAAGTGAGACTCTGTCTCAAAAAAATAAAATAAAATAAAATAATATGAGGCAGGAATGCAACACGCGCACACTCCAGTGAATGTTATAGCCATAAGAGTTACCAAATTTTTCAAGATAAACTTGCTCAGAAATTCCTGGAGTCTTGAGTTAAATATAGATAAATTCATATATGGTAGCTCTACAATAAGATGTCAAGGAAGCAAGGATTATGAGGCATGGCTTAACTTTAACAACCAAAAAAAGTATTTACTGTTTTGCATATGTACCAATGTAAAATTTTTCTACATGACAAAAATCACTAATTTAGGTGCTCAGTCATAGGTAAAATTCTAGCATAAAGATAGTCATGTTTCCTAAACTTCCCCCTTTTTCTGTGTCATGTACATTTCTCCAGGTTGCCTCACTATCAGTCGTTAATTATAACTTAAGTTGATTTATAATTTAAAGTTATTTTAGAATGTTAAAATAGAGTTTTTTTATTAAGTCATAAATACATAAATCATGTATACATTAATGCATTTATGGATGTGCTGATTTTATATACAATTTAGAATGCTTCATCAAACTGGTTAACATAGCCTTCACCCCACTTACTTAATTATTGTGTTAAGACATTTATACTTTAAATTAATTTACAATATCCTGTATGTTAGTCATGCATAATTTGTTCCTTGAATCTCATGGATGTTTAGGATATTTCTAATTTTTGCCTGTATACATAATTCTATAATTAATGTCCTCGTGTATACAAATTTTTCTTTCTTTGTATTATTTCCTTAGGATAAATACCAATAAACAGGATTTGGGCAAGATAAAGTAGGAACATTTTATAGTTCTTAAAATGCTTCACCATATTAGTTTTTAAAAGATGTACCAGTTAAGATTTGCCATCAGCAATGTTTAATTACTCCGAATTCCTCAATTATATGGCATTACCATCATTTTGCTGTCATTAAGAAGTAAAGTGACATTCTGTTCAAATTTGTTTAGTATATGGAGGAATTCTCCTTATGCCAGTGCAAAAGGCAGGTTGATCTGAAACCACTACTTACCCATTCTAATATATTTCTTGTTTGTTTGTTTTCATTTACCTAAATATTTTTTCCATTTTGACAAAACCAATTTTCTTGCCTTCCAAATGCATATAATTGTGTTAACCTGACTTTTTGAGCCCTCAAGTGTTTTGCTGGGGAGAAAAGATTATTTGTAAGTTCAGTTGAGTTTTAAAGAATTAACTTTCAATTCACTGAAGTTACAAACTTTAAAAACTTTAAGCTTTTAAAACTTTAAAACTTTAAAAACTTTAAGCTTTTAAGTTCACCTTAGACGTCTTACTATATTTTCAAGACAAAAAGAAGTTTAGTAATTTCTTTGAAAATCATTTAGAATAATATTTTGTTCCATTAAACTCTTACAAATAATCTTAACTGCATTAAAACATGTAAATTTTTTTAAATAGTGCTACATTTTTTCTGAGAACTTTTAAAACCTTCTTCTTGTAGTAAATTAAACCTTTCAGTATAATAAACTTTAAGCTTTTTTTAACTCTTCCACATAATAATCTTGGTAAGATTTAACTTAAAGTCACAGTCTGAATTAATTTTGCAATCATATTTTAAATCGGAATGATAAGTCTGACCTATTGTTGCAATAAGGAAAAAATATTCTTAAACATTATGAGACAAAATAATACATATATCAGATTCTTTATTATAAAGGTATTAATGCCATGAATTTGATTTTCTTAAATATCTATAATTAGTGCTAAATCTACCCACTAGGACTCCCGTTGGCTCACTGAAGTTGTTCTTCCATCAGAAATCCAGCCTGGAGTACTGCCTGGATTCTTTTTGGTAACTCAGGTGAACACACTGAGCCTCATTAACAGTTTATGACAGAGACCTCATGACTTAAAAGAAGGATTGGTTACATGGCCCTTCTGGCTGCATACCCAAAATGGTACTCATCTCCATTTATCTCACAGAAGTGTAAAACTCTTACCCAGATTGGCCACTTGATGATCCTGGACACTTATTTGGCTTCCAACTTTAATCCTTCGAACTTGACTCAATTCTATATTTTATTTTACGACATCTACACAAGTGGTAGGAAAACTAAAACGGTATCCAACTGAAATCGTGACATCTTTTGTGGTTTCGTCTGACTACTCAATCAAGAGGTATAAGTTCATTCTACAACAATAATAAATTAACACCCACTTTCAAGCCTTTGTTTTTCTCCTCCTGGAATTCATGTCTTCCTTTCAGTAATTCTTTAAGATCAAAGCTTGCAGAATTTTGACTTGATTAACTAAATGACTTTCCATTGCACCCCTCACATTATCAGTTCATTAACGTGTTATGTCTTTCTTATAACAGTGATTGATAACTAAAGCATCTAGAAGTATATCCCCTGTAAAAAGCGGTAGAGATTTTCCAAAAATTAGATTTCATCATGATTCCTGCACTTGGCAATAGCCAAGAATTCCAAGTATTTGACAAACATGGAGATATTTAATGACCACATAATTAGAACAACAATAATTGTGATGCATTTACGCTAATACCAACTAACATTCAGTGAACTTTTGCCATGTGTTAAGGACTCTGCATAGCAATCTGAATGCACAGTCTTGTTTAGTCTAATCAATAGAGACCCCAAAGAATGCTAGATTTCATAATCTTCTACCATTCTTGGTGTGAGGGGGAGAAAAGGAGAACTTATAAGGACAGAAGCTTATGTGTATCTGCACCACTGCAGCATCTAGCTCTGAGAATATTTAGGAGGTAGTAAATAAAGTTTCTCATGAGACGTTTGGGGTGCTTTTCCCTCCATGTGCTGAGCAGCAATAAACATTACACGCACATCAGAATATCTGCCCCTGCGAAGACATTTGAATCTTCAAATTCAACTTCTAAGCCTGCTATCATTTGATTATGTCCCCCAAAAGTTTATGTGTTGAAAACTTTATCCATCCTAAAGGTGGACCTTTGGATCTAGAGGGCACCACCCTCATGAATGGATTAAGGGATGGCAGAGAGCGAGAAAGGAGACATCTGTAGCCCAGAGAGATCAGGGGAGTAGAGCCTTCTCTGGCCATTCTGGAGTTGGAACAGAGCAGCTGACATAAGGACAAAGCTCCCTCCAATAAGCTCCCCAATTCATAATGTGGCTTACAGATGGGTTTTAATAATAAGGCTCAGCCATCTGGTAGCTTCCTATTTTAGTTAATTATTCTTGGTAAGTAAGTGCTAAGCTTTTAAAATCGTCGTTCAATTTTTTTTTGCCACCTTCCCTCCATATTTTGGTTTCCTGTGGTAAATCCTAGGGTAAATTGCCCTACTTTCTTTTCTGAGGAAAGCCTGGCTTGTCTACTCTTCTCAGCAGAAAAGCCCCTCAAAGCTTCCATTAGCATTCTGGTTCTCTAAGTTTTCTACCAAAACACTCTACCCTAAACAGCAGAGTTAATTAAGTGCATACCCCAGGATTCTAGGGCTGTTGCCCAAAACAACTCTCACTAGCAGGCTTGTACTATGCCTTAAAATTTTACGTTTTCTTTTTGCCCCCTTACTATATAGATGCCTCATTTAAATGTTAAAAAAATTGTCCAGTTATCAAAAAAAAAAAAAAAATCATTCAGTTAATCATTGAGTAAAACCAAGTCTCCAGGAAGATGCATCAGATTATCATGTGCCATTTTTGTATCCTTCATAATAACACTGCAACATTGCCACTTTGAAAAAGTAGAACTAAAGTAAAAGACTTTAGGAATGGAGGGAATAAGAGAGAGGCCCCTGGTTAGGTGCTGCTAGTGGGAAAAAAATATAGGTAAGTGAATTCCTGAAGAAGTAATGGAGTTATCTAAGTAGCTTAGAGCAGGAAAACCCACCAAGAAACAATACTAGCATGAGCTCTTGATCCCTAGGGCTTCAACTTGCTCTTTACTCCATGCCCCTTGACCCTCATCCATTCCCAGCCCAAGGCCCCAGGGCCACCCTGTTTCCTCAGCTCAGAAAAAAGAAAATAAGAGAATATGTGTTCCAGATAGTCTACAGATTATATCTCTGAATTCTCAGAAAGATTTCAGAGCATGACTAATCTTGATTCAAATCCCAGCTGTCTTTCACAGAAGCTATGAAACTATGGACATGATTGCTTCATTTTCCTCAGTGGTAAAGGTATAACATTTATCTTATAGTACTGTTCCAAAGATTAATTGAGGGTAAGCATATAGTAGGTGAACACAGTGGGTGCCTTTTTTTTTCTGAGACAGAGTTTCACTTTGTTGCCCTTGGTAGAGTGCCATGGCATCATAGCTCACAGCAACCCCAAACTCTTGGGCTCAAGAGATCCTCTTGCCTCAGCCTCCCAAGTAGCTGGGACTGCAAGTGCCTGTCACAACACCCAGCTATTTTTTTAGAGCTAGGGGTCTCCCTCTTGCTCAGGCTGGTCTCGAACCTGTGAGCTCAAGCAATCCACCTGCCTCGGCCTCCCAGAGTGCTAGGATTACAGGCATGAGCCACGGCGCCCAGCCCCAACACAATTGGTGCTTTTAAAATGATAACTGGTTTATAGATCTATGAAATGTGTAATGATTTACAAAGAGAATCAAGCTTCTTTATTTCCAATAACTAATCTAATGCATCAAATGGGCTCAAAGCTTCCATTAGCTTGGGGTGGGGTGAAACAAAGAGAAAAGAACAGGACACGTTTGTTCAGTGACACATTGTGCCTTGGATCTGTTTAGCCCCTTGGTTTTCCTTGCTCTCTGTTGCAGACTGTCTGGTCTGGAACTGTCTTTCCAGGCCCCCTGTGGGATGGCTGGAGAAACTGGGGCCCTGACTGCCTGTTCAGTGGAGCTGACCAGTGACAGGCGATGGCTGCCTCTCTTTGCGGCAGGCTGCCCTTGTGGCTGTCTCTTTGCCAGAGTTAAAAATCACGAGTAAAATGAAGCAGTCCCTTATTTTGACTCTTCCTTGAATACCTCTAAGTCCCTCCTTGGTTTTTAACATCCAAGACTTGCTTTGCCTCTCGTCTGTCTCTCCTCTCCAAACCCCACCAGGGTGGACTGGGGAGGCTCCCACCCATATTCCGGTGGCCTGTTCTGTGGTACACGGAGCTCTCTCCAGCCCTGGCTTAGAGTACCTTAAAAGTCAAACTGTACGTAGATATGTAGCTACATAATAAATGCTTAAATCTTAAAACCTTTCCTCTCTAGAAAATTTCTAGATTTTTAAGACTATTGTCTTGCTGTGGTCTCAGAAATTTTATTTCAGTTGTCAAATACTGAAAACAGACTCTTTGCATTCCTGGGGTAATAATCCCAAGCCTCTCCGATACAAATGGATGCTTCTGGCAAAACAGAGAGAAATACAAACAAGAAAAGCACAGTGACAGATTTAAAAATATATATTATCCTCGTGACATTATTTCTTTTTCCATAAAGGCAGTGTTTTAGTTGGGAAGGAGCTTTCATAGCACTACACTGTCAATACTGTATTTTGTGTGATGGGAGTTAAACAGGGTTTTATGGGCTGCCCTAAGAGTGTAATCAGCATAAATAACATTATTTCTATGGGAAAATTTCTTGAGAGTACTTAATAACGGACTTCCAAATGAATTTTTGGAACACAGCTAGTTTGTAAGTTGAGAACGGACAGTATTCCACTTCAATACCAAAAACTTCCCTGAGTTACACAAAGTGAAATCTAAGGAGGATGATTATCTTGGACTAGAAAAATTAATATTTCTAGTTTCTCTTGTTTTTATAACTTACTTCCTTAGCTTTTTAGCACAAATATAATAGATCAGAAAGGCCAAATTTGAACTATAAACTAGAGCCTGTGGTGAATTAAATATATTTGCTTTGTTCTGCAGATGTTAAACACAATTCCCACAAAATTTGAAAGGTGGAGTTAATTCTGACTTAGACGAATCTAATGAGCATCTGTTTTGATTTTTCTAACCATTGATCTGATTTTCTTTTAACTTGATACTGGTTGGTTTATACAAGTCCATGTGATAATTGCAAATAGCCAAAGGTGAAGTCATTCCAGAACCCCTCAGGTTTTTTTTCTCTTTCATAAAATGTCAAATGATTCTTTAAGAACATTTAATGATTTTGTGTAAGGGCAGACTATGGGGCACATAAATGCATTTACGTTTGTTTCTATAGCTATGTCTCTCTATAGATACATAACTATTAATAAATAAAAATTGAGAAGTTCCTTTCTGCAAAAGGTAGAAATTTCTTTAGCCAGTTTACAGAAAATTAGGAAACTCTATATGATGGGCTAAATTGTGTCCCCAGAAATTCAAATGTTGAAGTCCTAACCCTTAATCCCCCTTAATGTGACCAAATTTGGAGATAGGGTTTAAAAAGGTAATTAATTTAAAATGAGGTCATCAGGGTGGGCCCTAATGCCATATGACTGGTGTTCTTACAAGAGGAAGGCAGGACAGAGACACATGTGCAGAGGGAAAGACCATACGAGGATGCAAAGCCATCTACAAGCCAAAGAGAGAGGCCTCAGAGGAAGCCAACCCTGCTGACAGCTCAGCGTCAGCCCTCCAGCCTTCAGAACTGGGGGGACATACATTTCAGTTCTTGGAGCCACTCAATATGTGGGGCTTTGTTATAGCAACCCTAGCAAATCAATACACTCCACAATCTAAAATTACATTAGAGATACAAAATATAATTTAGGTTGTCTGATGGAATAGACATTTTATACTGTACTGACAGATTACGTGTTTTCAAATTAGATTATGTGATATTCTGGAGATCTGCATGTGTTTAATTTGAATTTTGCTATAAATTAAATGTAAACATTTTTAAAATAACAAAAAATACAAATGGACTTGGTATTAACATTTGGCCCATTTTAGGCCTCCATTCCATTAATTTGCACTGCCGAATTACAGGGCTATCATTGTGTAGCTCTGAGAACAACGCTGCTCCTGACAATACTGGACATATAGGTTAAATACTTACAATATTATCAGAAATGCTGCAGGTTTGCACTAGCCTTTTTTAAAATGCAGTCCTGCCTAACTAGTGTCTATGTTTGACAGTAATTCTTTAATTTTAAATACAAATTAGTGAATCATCAAAAAATATATATATTCTTATAAGAAAACCTAAAGAAGCAGTAGGAAGAAACATTCCCATAAGCTCATCTCTTAGTTATGGCAGCAACTTTCTTTGTAATTTCTTGTTCAAATATTATTTTCCCATTATTAAGGTAGTAAGACATGCATATACTGATAATTAAAAATAGAAAACAATTCCTAAGAGTAAAATATGAAATATGCTTATTGAGAAACAATCTAAAAATTTAGAAAATAATGAAGAAGAGGATAAAAGTAACTCAGAATCACTCCCTCTCTCTCACACACTCACACACAAATGCAGTCCTTTGTCTGTATCAACTTGCATAGCATTATAAGTATACGAGTTTGTGCAGAGAGTTGAGTAAAGTTATACCACACTCAAATAAGTGTCAGGCAAGGCTCTGGTATGTACATTAAGTGCATGCCTTCCTCATGGAATATATGTGCACCATAATCAGTGCATAAAAAAGAAGAGACCACCATGGCATGTTGAGTCATGGTGACATCCTGTTAAGGACAGTTTGGGCACATACTGTGTGCTTTCCATGTGACTTATATATGTATCATGAGAAAAGCCAGAAGTTGGTAGATATTATTAGTAGTTAAATTTTAAAAGAAGGGCTGCCTCTTTGCCTACTGCTTGTGGCAATGGGGTCTGTCCATCTACTGTCCATGGCAAATGTGTCTTGCTCTATAAGCCTGTATTTTATTCTTTCTCTGTAAGCCTATCTTTCTCTTCCTCAGTAGACTTTGTTTCATGCTTTCCTTTAAAAAAAAAAATAACAAAAATGTCCTACTAATCCTCTTTCAGTTTAGTCAGTTTAATTATAGAGAATCCTAAGTTTAATTAGAATTCAGTTTAATCAATGAGAATCCTAAGACTGCAAGGAGAATGGCTTTAAAAAACAAATACTATTTGTAATGCAGGGTTTCCTCAACACCAAAAGTTACCTGGGGGCTGGTGCAAAAATTTGTGTCATCATTTCTAAGTCCCTCTTTCCATTTTTTTTGTTTGCTTTGTTTGTTTGTTTTTAATGTGTAGTCCCACATTACTAAAGTCACTATCGTTAATTGACTTGACAGTAGTGAGATATTGTGCACTAATTAAACACTTATTTATTCCCTCATTTCAAAATAAGATTTCACATGAAAAAGATAAGTGAAAGCCACTGACATTGAAGAATAAGGAAAGGAACCAAGATCTTTAGTCTAGAGAAGAAGAAGTTAAAAAGTCTCTACTTGGGAGGCTGAGGCAAGAAAATCGCCTAAGCCCAAGAGCTGGAAGTTGCTGTGAGCTGTGACGCAACAGCACTCTACTGAGGGTGACGAAGTGAGACTCTGTCTCAAAAAAAAAAAAGAAAGAAAGAAAGAAAGAAAGAAAGAAAGAAAGAAAGAAAGAAAGAAAGAAAGAAAGAAAGAAAGAATAAAAAGTTAAAAGTCTAACTGAAAGATTTGTTTATTCTGGTTGCTTCAGACAGTAGGAGAGTGAATTGCAGAGGGACAAATCTCAGCACAATCCTGTCAAAGAAAGAACTTTCCTGTAACTACTTCTTTCTAAAAGTAAATGGTTCCTTTGTGAGCTCTCAAGGACCCTGGCATGAGAGACATCCGGCAAAGGTCGGATCTTTAAGAGAGTGTCCTTTGGAGGAAGAAAAGATTAACTCCAATTCAGAGCTCAGAATTTCAGAAGAAATTGCACTTGCAAAGAAGAAAGAAAGCCTGTTGGCCCTCTTCTTTTAGGGATTTGGGAGAAAACCCTTGAATTTTCTGCACACTTAATCACGTAAACCAGCAGATTAAAGTCACATATAGCCAGACATCTCTGCTTGATACAGCAGAGCTCTTCAGCACGGAGCAACTTTTGAAAAGCTCCCTTCTAATGTGAGGGTAAAGTAGTGTTTGGAAACACTAAGCTTTGGGAATTGGGGGTTGTAAGGTAGGAAAAACAAGAGAAGGGATTCAAGAAATTACAACCTGCAAGTGGGAAATAATAATTTTGAGTTGGCTTACATAATAACATGCTCAGGTTTATGCAACTAAAAAGGAAAGCAAAGAAGCCTTGTCAATGAGGGAGCAGCAAGGCTACCTTCCTATTAATGGTTTATTCAAACTCTTGCATATTTACTTTGGGAAAAAGTTGGAGCATGCCCATGGCAAACCATGACTTATTGTTGAATTCATTCAAGAGAGGCAGGACAGCATGATGGTTAGCAGCATACTTTCTGCAGCCTGACTTCTTAGGATCAGTGCCTGGTCCCACTTAGAGTGAGACTAACTCATCCCAGTCTTCCAGGCCTGTCCCAATTTTAACTCTGAAAGTCCCATTTGTTGAGAGCCTCCTCAAGGCAAAGCAGTTGCTTCATCCTAGCTCCACAACTTGCCAGTTAGAACTTACATAAAGTGCCTTAATTCTGTGGGGGCAATAAATGTACCTACCTCATTGAATTGCTATGAGGATAAATAGTGTAATAAATACAAATTGTGTAGCACCTGAGTGATTTTTATTATCTGTGATCTGTTCAGTCAGCAATGTGCCCTTAAGTAACATGTCCGTTCTAGCGTGTGCTTATATGCAACTATTTAAAATAAGTTCCCTCCCTGTTTTCAACATTGTTATACTAATACTTCAATTGCTAGCCATAAAAAAATGGTTGCTCTTCGTCATTTAAATCCATAAATTTAAATCTACATATAAACTGCACACACATTACTCAAATTCATCCAAAAGAAGACTACGCTCTTCAGGAATTTCAATGAAGAGCTTTGGAAGATACCACAGGTCTTAGAAGCATCTAACACAATCCAGAGTAGGGTGTTGGCAGGATTGGGGTAAGGGACCAGAGACAGAATAGATAATTCAGCCAGGGGAATCAGAGGATGATGCGAGTCTGGATCCTTGCACATGGTGACGACCAAGGAGAAGTCTCATTTTCATTATTTATATAACTTCTTGATGTTCAACACAAAACAAAGAAATCTGAAATATAGAGTGCACATTTTTAAGTAACACTGGGCAAGAACATTCCTTAGCAGCCTAAAAATTACCCCACTCATATTTTGGATGAAAGACGGACAGTGGAAGAGACCACTCCTGCTGGAATCAGCCAGGGCTTCTCATCTACTTTGAAGTGATCCCACCAGACCCACGGCCACCATGTCACTACCCACACCCTCACAAAGGAGGGGAGGGGTAAATTCACACCTCATGGGTACAATGCACACTATCCGGGCGAGGGACACACTTGTAACTTCCACTCACATGGTACAAAAGCAATTCATGTAACCAAAGCATTTGTACTCCATAATATTCTGGAAAAAGTGATGGGGAGGGGAGCTGGATGATCTTTCATTGTCCTTCAGGGAGAAAGAAGGCAAGTGGGTTTGCTGAGTTAGAACCAAGAAAGTAATAATCACAAAAATAAAGTGATTTCAACAAAGGTCAGTGAAGAGCAACTGTGCATGGACAGGATCCCACAAAGCACATTTGCTAGCGGACTCGATGGTGCTGTCTGCCTTCTAAGCAGCTGGAGTAGGGTGTGGAGGGCATAGGTCTCATCCCCCCAGGCATCACTGTCTCCGATCTTTATGGAGACAGGACGTTTGCAAGGTACTGGGCTTTGAAAGCATTGTTCCTTGAGCTTATCCAGAGGTAACAGACCACATGAATTTTGTTCTTTCATGGAAAAGTTTCATTTATTCACCCTAGAGATTGGTTTAGACAAAAGAAAGCCTTAGTCAACTGGAGCCTGACTTACTACAACCATTAATTAACATTTTTCCTTTTCATGTAGCTTCCATGAGAAATGAAGTGAATCACAAGAAAGTCATTCGACATTAGCAATTCATCTTTCTAACCAACCAATTCCCAGGTGTAGCCAGGTGTATTTTTCTCTGGCTCATCTTGTACATTGTCTGTATTTGTGATCAAATAAAGAATGTGCATTTATGATGAGATCCATATCAGGAAGTGGTGTGAGAGATCGGAGTGGTTTCTACTGAAAAGTTTTTAGTTAACTTGCAATCAAAGAGCATAGGAGCAGCAGGGCACGGTGACTCACACCTCGAATCCTAGCACTTTGGGAGGCTGAGGTGGTGGATTGCTTGGGCTCAGGACCAGCCTGTGCAAGAGCAAGACCTCGTCACTACTGAACATAGAAAAAACCAACCGGGTGTTGTGGCAGGCCCCTAGCAGGTCCCAGCAACTCAGGAGGCTGAGGCAAAAGGATGGCTTTAGCCTAAGAGTTTGAGGTTGCTGTGAGTTATGATGCCACAGGACTCTACCTTGAGACTCTGTCTTAGAAAAAACAAACAAACAACGGCAACAAAAAGAGCATACTAACCTTTTAGAAGGGGGAGGAGCCTTAGAGAAAGAGTTGAGGGCTTCTCATCCAGTTCATGTCCCTTCACTGTCAAGGTTGTCCCGGTTTGGATAACAAATCATGGGCTCACCATACAGATCACTATCACAGTGCTTTTAAAACAATGTTAGCAGCAGAATCCTTTTTTCAAACTAAATCTTACACAGAGAGCTGATATATAGACAGAAGATCTGGCCATCCCAGTGGGGGTCTTAGGATGAAGGACTTTAAGGCTAAAACTGGAATAGTCCCCAGCAAAACTAGGTTAGTTGGTCACCCCATTACAAACTACACAGAAGCTCTTTTTTTGCTAGTGTAGATGTATTTTATAAATATAAATTCATATTACTCATTTACTATCAAGCCAATCAACAAAAAAATAAGGTCATTTCAATAACCACAAAAAGAAAAGAATAACATTGAGAATGATAGCTGCATTCTTACGGGAGCCTCAGAATCCAACTCACTTTTGTATTCATTTTAGATTCATAATATTGAGAAAGCTCTGGTTCAGGGCAGCGCCTGTGGCTCAAGAAGTAGGGTGCTGGCCCCATATACCAGAGGTGGTGGGTTCAAACCCAGCCCTGGCCAAAAACTGCAAAAAAAAAAAAATGAAAGAAAGAAAGAAAGCTCTGCTTCTCATGAATAAGTAGTGTTGGGAATGTAGTTTGTTGCTATTATTTCAACACTCCCCCTCCAAGCTCAGGATTCTTTCTAATTAGACTGGCCCAGTGGCTTATTAGAAGAAAAGCAAAATGTTTTAATTTCAGATCATTAACAATATCTAACACAATCTTTATGACGAATGCAAAAGTCAGATCAGAGGTAACCAAAATTTATAAAGGGTATAAAAGGGTATAAAAACTCTGTTATACCACATATATACATATATGTATATATAGACCATGTGACAGGCCAGTGGCTCACTTTTACTGCTCAACTATCCCACTATCAGACATTGACATGGGTGGGCTTGGCTGGCTCACCTCTAGGTGAGACTCTGGTCTGTTTTCTATAATACTGTAGTATTCTGTACACTTCTGCTTTCTTAAAAGCCTAGATTGTAAGAAACACCAGAGATCTTAATCAATGTTAATATATTCACAAAGTATTCTGTACACTTCTGCTTTCTTAAAAGCCTAGATTGTAAGAAACACCAGAGATCTTAATCAATGTTAATATATATTTCTCCTGTGGCAGGAGAAACTTTGTCCCAAGGTCTCTACAGAAAGAATGTTAAACAGGTAGCACAAATTAAAAGGTTGTCGATGGTAGACTGTGTGGTGACACATAACATATTTTGGTTTGTGTGTTATTTTTCATAATGCAAAATGCTTTAAAATAACATTTAAAAAGAGAAACAGAGCCCCCAAAGTAATATTTATTTCCTTGCAGAACTGGGTTCCAGAAAATAGAAAAGTGACAATGATATGGAACATTTTTTAATATAAAATTTACTTTGTGCCAAGCTCTACATTTGGTTTTTTGTTTGTTTGTTTTTTTGAGACAGAGTCTCACTGTGTTATTTTGGGTTGAGAGCCGTGGCGTCATCATAGCTCACAGCAACTTCAAATTCCTGGGCTCAAGCAATTGCTTTCCAAGTACCTGGGACTATAGGCACCTGCCACAGCAGAGTATGGACAGGTCTCATTCTTGTTCAGGCTGGTCTAGAACTCCTGAGCTCAGGTGATCCACTGACCTTGGCCTCCCCAAGTGCTAGGATTATAGGTGTGAGCCACCACACTTGGCCTCCATGCACTAAATATTCATTCACTTAATCTTCACAACACCCAAGACAGGCTTTTTGCTTGTTTGACCAAAACCGAGGTGCTGGTCTAAGTGATTCGCTGTTAAGTGACACCCAGACTTGAACATAGACAAGCTAGATCCAGTCTTTATTCCTCACCACCAAACTCGACGCTAGTGCTCACCTCAGTTTAAAGACCCTGTCCCAATGTGTTTTATAGACCAGAAAACCTGCTCCTGAAAATTTATGGGAGGAAGGCCAAAACTGTGCCATTTGTAAATGGCAGAAGGTCAGGAACCTGCCTCCCCGCACCCACTTCAGAGTCCTTTCCCCTGCACCTGTGTCTCTCTCAGAGTGCTCTGCCTCACCCAGCTGTGCAGACATTAGTAAGGGCACCGTGCTGCCAGAGCCCTGCCTCTAGGTGGAGAAGGCTTTTCTAACTCTTGGTGTATCATTTTATGAGCATTTGCTCTGCGGGACACGCAGATCCCCACTTCACAGCCTCCGTGGGGACTTACAGAGTGAGTGGACAAGGTCCCGATTCCATTATAAAGAATAAAGAGAGCCTCTTTCCTTGTGCAGATTACCTCAGCTATAAAGGATCTAAGGATCTGTTTACAATTACCCAAATATTGCCTGTTGTGTTCCAGGCGGGCCTCTTTAAAACATCATAGGCAAGCCGCAAAAGCCCAGAGGGTGGCCCCATTTCCCCGTGAATATTAAACAACCTGTTCACTTCTAGAATGCTAGAGCTGTTCCTTCCTTCATCAATAGCTACAGAGAAAAAACATCTGCCAATTTGGTACACATCGCTGAATTATCCCTCATCTATACCCAGACCCAGACCAATGGAAAATCACAACTGCCTCAACACGTGCGAGCCATTCCCTCCTTCTTATATGTCACGAAAATCTGATTAAAGAATGGACTACAATGACTATAATGCCTACTATTATTCAAACGAATGTCACAAACAGTTGTGAGATTCCCAGACTATCTTCTTTCCCAAACATAGTCCATCCCTGTTCAGCTGAAATACTATATACTTTCTATCAAAAAGAGAAAATGATACTGCACATATATTGCCTGAAAAAAATATTAGATGTACCATATACATTGAAACCTATACCTTATAAATATACCTTAGAAATAAATACATATACTAATTTCTGGAAAGTACTGACTGAGACATTTGTAACTAGATGACGTTGAAACCATCAGTAGATAATTGGTCTTGGTTAATTCTGACACCTGAGGGCAAAACAAATCTAATTGGAGAAGACAAGATAGTAGGTGGCAATGGTAGTGCTGAAAGGAACTTCTGGGCCCTTTCAAGGGCTAATTTTACTTCTCAGGAGAGGCTCTCCTTTTCCTTCCTCTCAGAGGTGAATCAGCACGCTGGCCACTTGCTGCCTCACACTGCCTGCACCCAGCACGCTTTTCCTCACAGGCTCTTGGTGAAGTCGCAGGCTGGCCACGGGTCGGGCAGGGTCAGTGTGGTCCCACAGAGACACATCGCACGGCACTGCTGGAAGCTGGCATCTGTGTCCAGAGTCTTGCTCCCAGGCAAGAGGTTATGGCACCGACTGGGGGCTGGACAGAGGCCATATGCTGCCCGTGTGACGGTGTTCCCAGCCACTCTCCACTTCATCCTGAGGTGGGACCCACAGACAGTGACAGAGAATATTCCATCTTTATATTCAGGGTGAGAAGATGGTAATAAAGAATCCACGCTATTCTTGCTCCTCAGGGGAAAATATGAGATAAACATGGGCACTGGAGGGAGGTTTCACAGATAGTAAACTAACTTCCATGACCTAGAGCAAATCCTCAGATGGAGATGCTTAGTTTGGCAATCTTTCTGTCAAATGTGGCCCCCTCTGGGCACCCTACCTTCCGTGACAGGTAAGGACTCCCCTCAAGTTCTCACCCGGCAGCTATTCCCAGCTCCCATCACTCTGTCTCAGAATCCCAACCTCCCCATCTTCATTCCTCCCTGGACCCTGAAATGTGGTGATGAGGGGCACACACGTTGGGTCCAGACATCTGAATTCTGACCCCCTTCCTAGCTGTGTGGCCTGGGGCTAGTTTCCTTAACTTTTCTAAGTGTCAGTTCTTTATCTGTTGCACGAGAGTAAGAATACTGCTTACCTTGTACGTTTACTGTTACTAGCACATATTATAACAATTATTTAAGTGTCTGGAGGAAAGGTACCCTGCCTTTTTATTATTGTATCACCAGCCCCTATCAGAGCGTTCAGCCCAGTGAGGGTATTGAATAAATATTAGTTAACTGATTCAATGAAGATGGTCAAGTAAGGAAGGGAAGACTGCCAGATGTGGGATGATTGTCTTCCATAAGGCCGCCATACTAAGAGTCAGGTTACCCTTAAGGTTTTCCAAGCTCAATGCTTCCCTTGATTTTAAGGATGCAAGCTGGGCTCAGCTCTTTTCAAGTGTAGAAGGGCATCCTGGCTCTGTGGAGTGCTGTTTCACAAACAGGCCGCCATCTGCCACAACGATGAAAACGTTTGGCTCTGAATTTGCTGTGGTTGTCAGCATCAACGTGCCTGACATTTGGAACACTTACTTTTTTATGGGGCTGATTTGGGAGCACAGAAAGCTTCTGGGAAAACTGCCCTACATCGCTGCCCTTTACAGGCAGAACAGCTGTGCCGCCGTTTTACTGTTCTGAGGCTGAGAATGGGAATTAATGAATCCTAACAGCCAGACTCCATTTCAGAGCCCTTACAAGATGCTATTCCAGGGCAGCGCACACCCACCCACACCTAGCTTCCCAGGGCTGTTTTCATTTTGGTTCTCAACACTGCACGTCAATGTAAAGCTTTTAAAACACCATCGTGGATATATATCTCCTTCTACAAGGCTGATGTGCAAGAAAAATATTTTCTTGAGGGTTTTTTTTCCTAGCTTGAATCCTTATTTCTTGGGTGCTACCGAAGTTTAATTATTAGTTCAGTTGGACTCCCCTGTTCTTAAGGGTCACAAGGAGGACTTGAGGGCCTCATGTGTTGTCAAGCTGGTGTGGAGCCTGAAGGAAGTGTCTGAGTCTCAGCGTGTCTATGCTGAGTCATCTGGGCCCTCACACATGGACCCTCCAGCCCACTCCTGAGACAGCCCGAGCTCCAGTCTCCTGGCCACTTCCGGTGCCACCCTTTGGAGCAGCGCAGACACTCTGTGGCTTTCTTGCTAGGGTAGAGTGTGGGATTCTCTGTGTGGCTCTCTACAGCCTTCTTTGCCAAGACCGAATGCACAGCCATTCCCTTCCTAAGGCTGGATGGCCCCCAGGAGGGGGGTCCAAGCCCATGTCCTCCGGACAAGGTGGGTTTCAGAGCTCACCCAGCACCTAGCACCAGTGCCTCATTACCCTGCCTGCCCCAGCTCTCCTGGAGGAAATCCAGGTGACAATCTAGAAAACCCTACTATTCATCTTGCTCTCAACAATTTGGATAATGCCAGAGGCTTTTATTTTTTTTCACATTCCCCTAAGGCTGTGGGATTTTGAAACAAGAAGACACTCCCCCTTGCCCCTCTTTGTGCCCTGCCACACTCTTATTCAGATGCAAGGAGCAGGTTGCCAGGGGAAGGGCCAAAGGTCTGAACAGAGAAGGGAAATGGGCAGATGGGGGCAATGGAGAAAGGGGGCTATCAGTTAAGATTTCAAAAATCACCTTGCCATCTTGGCTTAGCACATTTGTCTCACTTCATCGTCACGGCAGCTGTGTGAGTTAGGAGGGCCTCACTTTTCAGGTGTGGAAGCTGAACTCAGAAAGGCTAAGTGATATGCCTGGTGCCTGTCTCCCAGTTCAGCACTATTTTTCCCTTCTTCAGGAAGGTGGAGGATGCAATCTCCATGGCCCAGACCCTGCGCTCTTCCCACCAGACCCTGCACTCTTCCTACCACACCCCGCCTTCCAGGACTCCCCACCATCTTCATTCTCTGCTCATATCCACCCACCTTCACACCTTTCTCCACACTCTCCTCTCCCTGTGCAATGCCCTCCCCACCTTCTCAACATGGCAAGATCCTGTCTAACACACCGTCTCCAGGACGCCTTTTCTCATCATTCAGGGCAGCAGTGACTTTTTGGCTGCAACCCCCCAGGCCTGAGCTCCTCCTGCACGTGGCCTTCATCCACAGACAGGGTTGTTCACGCTCACATCTTCTGGTACTTCCAGCTCACTGGGCTGTGAGATTTCTGAGCCCAGGAACACTATAGTTTTTCCTTTAAAAGAACAATCAATGAATGAATGAATGGGTGGGTGGAAATGGGTGCTCCTTGACTCTAAGGAGGAAGGAAAAGTCTTCACAGCCCCTGTCGTAGGAGACACCTGAAAGAAACATCTTGGTAATAAGGGAATGGGGAAGGGATTGGTCTCTCCTTAAAAAGCACCAGAGCCTGAGAGACAGACATTATTGCCTGGTAGTCTCCACACCTGTGGGGTAAATAGCCATGGGTCACTTCTATAAATAGCCTCAGGAGAAGTTAGCGGGGGCTCCTCCTGCTGAGACTGACTGTTGCACCTTTGAGACCCTCCGGTGCCTCTGACCTGACTGAGACAACGGGCTCCCCAGGGAGCCACACCCCAAGTGAGAATGTACAGCGGTCCCTGGTAGTTTCATGGGCCGGGGCCGGCGACCCAGCGTCCTGGCTCCCACACCCCATCTCAAGTTAGTCCACAGAAGAGAAAGAAGAGCACTTGAGTTTCAGGATGGACAGGGAGAAGCTCTGTGAACTGTTTGGTCGAGCAGACTGATGAGCGCACATGTACCCAGGAGAAGAGTAAAAAACAGAATCCTAACAGCTGAAACAAAAGGTTTTCACCCTGGAAGCAGCGGCCCCTTACTGCTTATTACTCTGGGATTCTCTTACCAGGTAAATGTTAGAAATAACAGGACACGAGCTTAGCTGTTATGAAACAGTTACTGGAGGATCATTTTCAGAAAAGCATTGGAATAATATTATTATAATAGTTTCCACATAGTGGGGATCTATTGTGTGCCATATGTATGCCTGAAACTGTGAAAGAAAAAGTTCCTCAATTCTACCTATCAACAGTTAAAGATGTGAAAGTAGCTCCCAAGGTCTGCGCTAATGACTTCTAACCATCAGTAAAGAAGAGGATGTTCAAAAGAACACGGGGGAAATTTAAATTTGTGAGACTGGAAAGGAGCATACAGATATTTTCTGTATGGTTGCCCTGTTGGAAGCTAAAGAAAATAAGTAGTTGTCTGCTGAGCACCATCTTTCCATCAGCTTACCTCCACATGATACAACATTATACAAACAAGATCCACTCTGAGGAGCCATGAAGTCAGGGGTCTCTGAGGGAAGTTCATCCCAGAACCTGGCATGTCAGGAGTTTATTTAGCCAACTGGTAGGTGGTTGATCACCTCAAACCACAGTTACAATCAGACGTATACAACCACGTGCTGTATCAGAAAAGATATTTGTCTTAATTGGTTAGTCACAATTTAATTTCACTTTCTTTCAAATGCACCAACATGAAATAATTTTTAAAAGGAACACAAAGTTCATGCTAGGCGTTTTCTTTCCCTAAAGTAAGAGGGAGTGGTCTATGTCAGTGAGGACGTTTCAGATAAACACGTGGTGAGAGTGGGCTTCCCCCATTTTTTGAACCTTCTTTGCACGTGCTAGCTGGCGATCCCTCCCACTTGTTAGGAAGGGTGGGACAGGCCACTACCAGCATTCTCTCCCCTTCCTTGTGTGTCTTGCTTTGGTAATCTCTGTTCCCTAAGGTAGAACAACGAAAACAACACTGTGTGGGCAACTGATAATTAAGACTCATTCTTCCCCAAACTAAGAAAATCTTAACCATAGGGGAAAAGATTTGTTGAGCCAGATACTGTATCAGGCACTGAAAACATAAACACACAAAAATTAGTAAGTAAGCTTCAGCCCTCCTTTTGCCCTGACAGTTTCTATCTCCTTGTATTCATTTAACTTCTTCACTTTGAGTGTGGGACAGACCTAGTGGCTCACTTCTAAAAAATAGATAATGTCAAAAACTCACTTCTGAGATTAGATAACAACAAAAAAATAGTTGCTTCCATCTTGGGCACCCCTTCTCAGTCTTCCACTAGCTTGCTCTGTGGGAAGCTGGCTGCCGTGGTGGGAGACCTGCAGAGTGGCCCATATGGCAAGGAACTGATGTCTGGGGGACAGTGGAACTGTGGAGGAATAATAACTTACCCAACTTTAAAACAGAAAGCAAGATTCCAATGCCTTCCCACAGTCACATGAACAAGCTTGGAAATGTATCCTCCCCCAGTTAAGCCCAAAGAAGACTGTAGCCCCAGACAATATCTTAATTGCAGCTTTGTATAAATCCTGGGCCACAAGCACTCAACTAATTGGCACCCCGATTTCTGATCCATAAAAACTGAGAAAATAGATGTTTATTGTTTTCGGCCACCAAATTTTTAGGTAATTTGTTATCCTGTTATCCAGCAGTAGAAATAGATAACCAAGGGGGTAACAGTTATATACTATTACTAGAGAGAGTTATAGAAACAAAGAGTAACCAGGATATAGACTGGTTACTTTATTATGTGTAAAAAACTGGAAGAAATGTTTAACATGCATCATTTCTTTCCCACAAAGAGATACTATTGTTATACCCATTTTACAGGTGATAAAACTGAGACATAGGTGATTGGACTTGCTCAAGCCTACAGTGCTAATAAATGGAGGCCATGTGTCTGACTTAAGAATCCTTGCTCCAAACTCAAAGAATACTGCCCCCCCCCCCCAGCACATACAATGGGGTTCAGGCCACAGAGAAAGTATATATAAACTCCAGAGGTGACCAAGGGAGCCAGCCAAGCAATAATACCTGAAGGTTTTAGAGAAGTTTTTGTATTTATGTTAAGTCTAGAAAGATAAGAAGCTAATGAAACCTCTAAAAAGTGAAAGTCCATTATAGATAGAAAGACTAACATCTGCTAAGGCATATGGACAGAAAAAGCTCTTCAAATTTGCAAACAAAGTCCACAGCTGTGTTAGGTAAATAGATAAGCCTAGACTGCAAAAGAAACTCCCATTGAACAAAATAATAAATTTTTAATTAGGTTACTCATCCTTTATTTTTCAGCCCTTAAATATAAATAAGATTCCATTTCAAAATTATGTCCAAAAAAATAGAATTTAAACTTACAGACTATGTATGGCAAGCCTTGCAACTTCCCAGGATTTTTTTATTTAAGGTTTTAGGCTCTGACTATAACAGAGACAGTTCTAAGAAATATTTATCTTTTCTGTAGGGCTCTATGACAAGTAAATACACAACAAAGAGAGCTTACTGTTTGTCGACATGAATAATTCCGTAAATATTATCTCAGCCTTTATGATTTCATTGACCTCACGTCAGGTGTGTGGTTTCATCTTAAAAGTCTGCCTCACAAGCTGCAGATCTATTGTGTCTTACTTGGGAAATCTGTGGCCTTGGGTACTAAAAAGAAAACACCAGCAACATTGAATGCTCAGGTTTTAAGGGAGTAGCTTTTATTGTAGAAAATATATACAAAATTCCAACTGATATTTGCAATATCAAACGTTAAGATTCTATATGCCCAAATAGATCCCAGACGGTTTAAAGAATTACACATTATCTTACAATAGAAAAACAATCAGAATACTAATAAAAACAAAAACAGAGGTTTTAAAATGTAAAATTCTTGTGTTATAAGTTGAAAAGAGAAGAGCAACATGTTAGAGCAACCATTTCCATCAAATAGGACACAGTAAATACAGACCTCTTAAAATCTGTAAGGAGAATAGAAGTCTTCCGATATAAGTGACCATAATTACTCTAAAAACAGCTGTTATTTCTCAGATTTTTTTTCATTCTCTCCTTTAATCTTTCCAATAATTACTCAAAGTCTACTATTGTTATTCTAGTTTTGCTGCTGAGAAGACCGTAGCTAAGCAGGGTTAAGTAACTTACCTAAACTTAGTGGCAGAGGCATCTTTTAAAAGGGGCTCCAAATTGTCTAATTTTTCCGCTGGCTGGATATTGCCTTATAAGTGAAAACACAAAGATCATGAACAGACTCTACAGAGATTCTATATCATCTTCACATGTAACCTAAGTAAATTAAAGTGACTCAGGGGTAAATTTTAAGCATCCTAAAATATATTTTTTTAATTTAGCAATAATGCAAGTATCAGCATAGTTTTGAGAATGCAGAAAAGGAAGAAACCTTTTGCCCTATCAACATTATGATCTGATAAAACCTACCTGGAAAGAAATCTGGCAATCACTTGTTTTTCTTTGCGATTGTCTGAACATCACATTCACTGAAGCTTTTCTGGAGGTCTGCTTGCCCGGGTAGAATTATGTACCCTTCCAAATATTTATCTCTGTGTCGCTAATGCATTGCAAGTGACTGACACATGCAAAACAGTTCTCAATATATATTTATTGACTAAATGAAGACATAATTTATCAGAAGTGGGCAAATAAGGCATATATATGGAGGCATGCATTGCAGCATTCTTTACAGTAGTAAAACATGAGAAACCAGATCAAGAAAAAAGGAGATGGTTAAATGAAGGGCATTCTAACGACATAACTGGCTTTCACAGTCTAAATACAATGTAATATGAAGTCATCAGTGAAACCTGAAAGATATTTATCAATTATGGAAAAAATGCTAAATACAAAATACAAAGATTGCCCTCATGATAAGGTGTGTTTGCCTAGCACAAAGACTAGAAGTCAACGTATTTAAAAGTAAAAATAAAAGTTAATGGTTCTGGCTCAGTGCCCATAATACAGTAGTTACAGCACCAGCCACATGCACCGAGGCTGGCGGGTTCAAACCCAGCCCAGGCCAGCTAAACCACAATGACAACTACAATAACAATAACAACAAAAATAGCTGGGCATTGTGGCCGGCGCCTGTAGTCCCAACTACTTGGGAGGCTGAGGCAAGAGAATTGCTTAAGTCCAAGAGTTTGAGGTTGCTGTGAGAAAAAAAAAAAAAAAAGTTAATGGTTCTGTTAGAGTGATGGAATGAGATTTTCTTCAGTCATTTCTCACAATTTGTTTTAGTGTGGCTGTTCAATCTCAAATAAATATGACCTAAGTTGCTCTTACAATTATTCAGAAACCAAAAAAATTTTTTTTAATTCATCAAAACTTCCTGTCTTGAGGAGAACTATAGTAACTTTCCTTAGCTGTTTGTTTCTAAAATATAATTATGTCACCCTTATTTCTATTTCTATTAATACTTAGTTCTTATCCTTTGTTCTTCCTTTTAATAGTTTGAGAAGTTTATTGTAACTGTGCCTTTTACAATAAGCTGTTTTAAATCTTTTTTGGAAGTAGACGGATTATAAATAAATAACAATAAAGATCACCATATAATGAGTAAGCCATACATAACACTATGACATTATTCAAGGAATTAAGTGGATGCCATTAAATGTCTAGAAAACCATCTGAACGCTAATTAAAGCTAACTCCTTTACACTTCCAATCTTCACTCTTACACAAAGCTCCACCACATTACTTACCCATGACGTATTTTTATTTTAAACTTGTAACTGTCTCAGCACAGGATGTGCCATACGCATTAATGGTCTGTTCAACTACATGGCATCATCTGCTTCTGGTGAGACATTACCCCCCATTCCCTTCCATGCCACCACCCCCACAAGCTCTTTTGCTCTCAGGATATGACCTGTACTTTAATCCTTCTTGCTCCATTTTTAATGCTTTGTATTTTTAGCTGTTTTGTCATTCACTAAAAGCAAGAGTCACATAACTCAGTTGTTCATTTCAAAAGCCATTCCATTCACAGAACTAAGTTGCTCATTTTAACACAGCTCTTGGACTTAATCAAGATAAGAGTATCGATGAACTAGTCATGTATGATTATTCTCTTTCAAGGTTTATTAGCACTCTTTTCCATGTAGGCTCTTTCAAAAAAAAGAAAGTATCTAAATAAAACCAGCCTTACATCCTATAGGAGAGATTAGTTCAAGTGGACTATCAAATGATCTGAATTGACTCAAATACAGTGACCCCGTACCCCTAAGACCATTATCAACCTTGCCTTCCACACTGGCCATCTATCCTACAAGCATTGGTATAAATTGATACCTAATAGAAAATTTAAAAAAAAAAAGCAATAGCGTCTTATGCTATTTCATGATAAAGAAGGAACTGGCAAAGTAAAACTCAAACAATATTTATATAGGTCTACTCTATCCTACTGTGTAATTTGAAGATCTTTCAGGGCTTTAAAAGATTAAGTATCATTTTCAGTGTGCAAAGGAAATAACGTACTTGATACCTGGCAATTAAACCTTTGCAAACTCATAGGTCAACACGTTTTATTTGATTTAAACCAAACAGAGACATAGTTGAAAAGAGTTAAAAGAATGTATTTTGCGAACTTAAGTACAATCCTAAGGAAGCCTAATCTTTTCTAAGTACCCAGCAACATTTCTCAAACTGCTCCATTAAGGGGTTTGAATGGACAGGAAGCCTGTACAGTTTCCATTATATTTCAGGACAGGAATTACATTTTTAATAGTATTAAATAGAAAGTCTTAGTAGTCGTTTCAAAGGAATCATTAATATAAAAAAAGGGGTGGAAGGAATGCCTATTATGGGCATGTTCTTGCTTCTAGCTGGCTGACTAACAATAGAAACTCCTTCTGGGATGTTCCTGTGAAATGAGCGCCAACATGATTTTTCCTTAGCACCCAGGGATGAATCAAGTCATGTCAGGAAAGCAATTTTTGCTACCCGTGGCATAATAATATGATTAATAGCTACAGAATTACAGAATTTAGCTCAAGGATGGCTGTAGACTACATTCAGTTCCCTACCTTTATTTTATATGTGAGAAGACAAGAGGAAAAGAGATAAAGCAGCTTGTCCAGGGTCAGACAATTAGTGAAAATCGGCATGCCGACTAGGATTTCCAGTCCAGCGTTCTAGCTACCACGCCACGCTGCGTCTCATCCATCCTTTCATCTGTCCATCCGCCCAGCATCCATTCCATCTATTCTACGGGCATTTATGAAGCTTAACTCTGTGCCAGAAACAATGTGTGGGCCCAGTGAATCATCCGTCCCTATGTGCACACCCCTTTGCAGTATGACTTTCCTGTTCCTCCCATGGGAGGTAGAATTTATTTCTCCACCCACCAAATCTGGACTGACTTTGCCACTTTTTTTGACTTTGAAAAATGTAGTGGATGTGACATTATACAACTTCTGAGCCTAACCTTCAAGAGAACTTGCAGCGTCTATTCCTCTCTTGCTGCTTTGGGACTGCCATACCAAGAAACCTGGGCAAGCCATCATAAAGATGAGAAGTCAGGCTGCAGAGGGCCAGGATACCCCGGCCAACAGCCTCAGCAGCTGCCAGACATGGAGACGAGGCCAAACAAAACCAGCTCAGTCCCTACAAAGCTCCAACTGACTGCAAATTTGTGAGTGAGGTTAGCCAATGCCACATGGCGTGGAGACCAGCTATCAAGGATTAACTTTGCACATGTTGTTGACCCACTGAATCATGAGCAAATAAAGAGGTGGTATCTGTGGCCTCCAAGTTTTTAGGTGGCTTGTTGTTAAGTAGCGATGGATAACTGATCCACCATGTTAAGGGTTGCTTCTAAAGAGAGAGAACTAAAGAAAGAGAAGAATAAGACAGGTTTTGCTGTCACAAAAACTCACAGACTGGTGGAGAAGAAAAAAGGCATATTTATGGAGGCATATTTAAAAGTTATCTTTTGAGAAATGGAGTAGCAAGTCTCATGCAGTTTTCTAAGTGAGAAATTCTAAGGGGCTAAATTAAAGTATTGAGATTCAATGGGGTTTGGCAACTGAGATGACTAATAGCGTCTACAATGATGTTGGCTTTAGAATGCTTAGTAGACACTGGGAACCTTAAGTTGGAGAAAGGCTGAAGAGGAGTAGGTTTAGGGAGGATAGTGAAATGAGTAGTAATTCAGATTTGACGTGTTCACTTTGATAACCTGGATGTTTCAAGATGAAGTTCAGCTATGTAAGCATCTGGGTAGAAATGAATATACAAACGCAAAGTTCCAAAGAATACAGCAACTGTTGTGACTCATGCCCGTAATCCTAGCGCTCTGGAAGGCCAAAGTGGGAGGATCAGTTGAGGTCAGAAGTTCAAAACCGGACTGAGCAAGACCCCATTTCTACTAAAAATAAAGAAAAATTAGCCAGGCCTTGTGACAGGCAGCCCTGTAGTGTCAGCTACTCAGGAGGCTGAGGCAGGAGGATCACTCAAGCCCAGGAGTTTGAGGTTACTGCAAGCTATGATAACACCAGGACACTCTACCCAGGGTGAGAGAGTGAGACTCTGCCTCAAAAAAAAAAAAATGTTTTTTTGGATTGGATTAGAGAACAGCCTTAAGAATCATCTTCACCTCATAGTGGTAATTTAACCCACAGACTGGGTTTAAGTTGACCAAGGAGAGTGAATCCAGGAAACTGTAGGTGAGAAAATGGAGATAGTCGGTGGATCATTCCTCTGAGAACTTTTCTGGGGCACATTAGATAGAAGGCAATTTTATATTTTGCCCCATGCCAGACGTGAGGTAAGATTTTGAACTTATTCACATTCTCCCCTCCCCCAAGGAAAAACTACTAGACAGGGCATCAGCTAAACAAATAAAATTTGCTAAAGAATTTGAGAGGAAGGCTGAGTATGGGCCTGACATCACTCAGTACACGGCATTTCTTTCCAAAGATCCTCATTAGATAAGTCTTTCCAAGTCACTCACTGGACCACCAGCTGTTGAGTCTCATTCCCTCTTTCCAGACACTTCCCTTGGCCTTCTTCCTGGCTCTTATAGCCATCCCAGCTCTTTTCTTATCCAGAGCAATTTAGCTCTGTCCCAGTTCTCTCCAAGCATCAGCCTACTCACCGCCCAGGAGGCCCAGCCTATAAGTGGGGCCATCAAGTCACGCACACAGTAAAACACCTCACAGGACGTTACGAAGCATTAAAAACAGGACTTCATCTTGGTACTTACTAAAATGGATTTTCAGAAGGTACAGAGGAAAAAGAATAGCTTAGGGAAGTACAGTGCCATGTCAGGCTGGGCATTAAGGAAATAGATGATCAAAAGTTTGCAGATGGGCCCCGGCCAAGGATGGCAGGGGTGAGAGGCACTGTGAGATAAATTGGCCTCAAAGCTTTGAATTGAACTTTGGTGGTTCTTATTTAACTAACTTGACCTACTTTTTTTCTTTCTAATTGAAATATGTTCCAATTTCAGGAAGAGCTATAAATCAAAATGAGGAACTTCTTGTAATTTGAAATGTAACCTAGAAACTGTGAAAAATGACTAAAATTTAAATGGTATCCTTCCATTTTTAATTAACACAGCACAGCTACCAAAAAAACCCATCTAATTAAATGTTCCAGCTTTTAATTAACATTTCCTCTCACAGTGATAAATAAGACTACACAAGTTGTTGAGAAAATAATAATCACCTTTTTTCTTTCTTTCCTTCTTTTCTTTTTTTTTTTTTGCTACTATATGGTATTGGAGTCTCCAAAGATCTCTCTGGCTCTATTTCCCTTGCATTTTGTAAAGCAGAAACATTTCTGGAATAGACTCTATCCTGAAAGCTGCCACTTATACAATGAGAAAAATAATTTCTGTTGTGGCAATTATTTTTGTCAAAAAAAAAATCTGCTGATGCATGTATGACTAGAACAGCCAAATTCTCCATCTTTCACTCAGAAGAATAAAACTTATTCTAGTAAGTATCCAGTGCACCTCAAGGGAAGTTTTGTGATGTTTTCTTTGTTTTACCAAACCACTTAAGAGTTTTGTGATGGAAATGAAAATAGTAATTTTAGCTGGTAGTTAAAAGGATAATTGAACAAGGGAAAAATCAGCTAATAATCCATTGGACTACTTGACTTTAAGAAACTATGACACTTCAACAAGTATTTAGAGTCTGACATAAAAATCACTGTGCAAGCCTACATTTTCATTGCATTAATTACTACATTAATGCAAATAATTAGACAATGGAGGACCCAGCTATTAAATAGGAGCCTGTATCTGCTCCTTTGCAGCAGCCCACATGGATAAGGATCCAAATATTTATAAACCTCCTGACTCTGAGAATGTTGTTTATTTGTAAATGGTGGGAAGAGATTTTTTTTTAAGATACAAGAATTAATTCAGATATGTTTAGAAGACCTGAAGCCTGTCCATAGTTTTCACTATGTGTGAAACTATTTGTCCATAGTTTTCAATATTTAGACCTCGTATTTGCTCCTACCATCACAATATGAAGGCTGGAGCCATTACAGCCCCACAGATATCTTTGTAGTTCTGAGAAGCTTCTGGTTCTCTGCACCCTGTAAGAACACCACAGATGTGACTGGAGTATAACAAAGCTGTTCTTTCCCCATAATGTCTTGCATCTTCATGTCAAAGTCACTGAAATTTCACCATGAGAGATATTATTCTTTGGTTTAAGAAGCTTTGTTCTCCATGAATAAATGTTTACTGAGCAAGTCCTGAGTTTCATGATTACATTTGTGATGTGTGCTCTGAGAGGATATCGATTGCTACCTTTGAGAAAAAAACATTCAAGTTGGGAGGACATGAAGACTACCGAGGCCTGATAAACGCCCTGGCGCTGGTCTATATGGTTCTTGGCCTGTCCATCAGGAGACAGGGGCATCACAGAATACAAAGAACGTTGGGGAGGGGGGAGTGTAAAGCAAGGTGGGGGATATTCAAACAAACTTCTCTAAAATTCTGCCTAAAGCCAGAATGGCCACTGGCCAGTAGCCCAGCAACCAGAATGACTCATTTGGAAGGGTCAGATCTCAACATCCAGGTTTCTCTGTACAGAAAGACATGTTGCTAGTGTCTCACTGACTTCTGGTCTTTTTTCCTACCTTACGGGAACTCCTACTCACCCCCAAGTATGCACATTTCTAGAAGTGAAAGGGGGAATAGAATTCAGGTAAGGTAGTCATTTTCCCCCTTCTTTGTTTTATTTTAAACTAATATGAAAATACAAATTTCTGGATTACATTGTTTTCAATTCTAAGGTAAAGTTCAAGTTGTAGTTGACTCTTTCACCCAGGGAGGGGATGGGGGGCGTGCTGAATACTCTCACATTGTAAATATTAAGTGAGATCTTACCAATTACCCTCCCTTCTGCCAACCACCTTCCCTCTCCTTCTCCCTCCTCTCCCCTTCCCCTTGGTTTGGTAAAATAAGAAAACATCACACAACTTCCCTTGAGGAGCTCTGGATACTTATTACTTTGTGTTTTATCTTTCATGTGAGCATGCAGTTGTTTATATATTGGTTTTCATATTAGTATTGAGTACATTGGATACAATTTTCCCATTCATGAGTGAAATGTGTTTCAGCTCCATCAGGCAAACACAAAAGATGTAAAGTCTCCATCTTTTCTTAGGGCTGAATAGTACTCCATGGTATACACAGGGGCAAGGCAATCCTTTAGAGAAAGAACAGAATGTTAAGGTGGTTTCAAGAGACCCTAGGATGGAGTCAATTGGTAGGAAAGTCTTGTGTGGATCCAGATAATGGATGCCTTTTAGGGTTTCCTGACTTGCACCAGGATCAAAGGAGATGCCCTCAGTCAACTCTATGGGTACTACCCTCTTCTTACATCCCTGGGATTATAGAGCAAATTAATTTCATTGTGATAAAAGGGAAAAGGAGAAGAAAGGAACTTATGGGGACGGGGGTGATGTACTGTAAATAAGATGGCCCATGACCATTTACACAGGTGCTCTCTTCCCAGCTCAAATGCCAAAGGCCATCTCAGTGCCCCCAGGCCTGGGCCAGGAAAGGCAGCTCTTCTAAGATTGTCCATTAAGTCCTCTGACTACAGTTCTCAGTGTTGGGCTCATACCTGCTGTAAAAATAAATAAAACAACACCTTCATCTGTACAGATTTTATAATGTGTGCTATTTCAAGATAATATTAAAATAAAAACACAGTCCTCTTTGTCGGTTCATCTCTTCTCTTTTTAATGATGCTATAAACTTAAACAGAAAAAAATGCTTGGTCCTAGCTGCAAAATATAAAATGAAAGGAGTCAGGACTCCCGTATATAAATGTATTTCTGACACAGGTTCATGCGTTTATGAGTTAATTTTATTAAGCTCCAGCCTGCTGATTTACACACCAGCTTTGAATTCAACTCCAGAACAAGCCTCAAACTTGGTTCTGCTTTCCCAGGGGGAAAGGTGCTGCCAACTTCAGGTGCTCACAAGTTGGGGGGTGAGAGAGCTTCAAGGGAGACCCCTGGGGGAGTGGGCATGGTGTGCGACTTAGAGCAAAGTTAGGGCTCCAGACTAGAACTAGTGGAATTCTCAAATTATGGCTTCAAAGAAAGCTGGGAAATGTGTTCATTCATCTTCTTTGCAGACATAAGAGACTTTATGGTCAATATGTCATTGTAATACCTTCCTTCCTAGAGAACATCCACACCTATCGTTTCTTTCTACTTACACCAAATGGATTTTGGGCCTCTGAAACTTCAATTTGCAGAAGAATTTCTTGAGTAGCACAGTATACAAGACTTGTGTGTGTGTGTGCACATCTATGTGTAAATGTACAGATTAATGAATATTTTATGGGTGAAGTCTAAGAATGTACATTTTTGACTGGGCGTCTGTGGCTTAAACCTGTAATCCTAACATTTTGGGAGGCTGAGGCAGGAAGATTACTTAGGGCCAGTAGTTCAAGACCAGCCTAAGCAACATAGCAATCCCCTTCTCTACAAAAAAATTAAAAAGTTAGTATCCTGCCCATTACATCTGTAGTTCCCACACTTTGGGCGGCCAAGAGAGGAGGATCACTTGAGGCCAGGAGTTTCAGACAAGCCTGGGCAATATAGCAAGACCTCATCTCTACTAAAAATTAAATTCACCAGGCATAGTGGCACACACCTGCAGTCTCAGCCACTCAGGAAGCTGAGGCAGAAGGGTCTCTTAATCCTAGGAAATTGAAGTTGCAAAGAGCTAGGATGATACCACTGCACTCTATCCTGGGTTACAGAGCAAGACCCTGTCTCAAAAATACTAATACTAAAGTTAATAATAAACATTTTTAACAGTCCCTCTGGTGATTCTGGTGCAATCAGTCTAAGAATCACACTTTGAGAGATGTTGTCCTAGATACACATATGCATAGGCCAGGGAAATTCTCCTTAGAATTTATTCACACCATTAGTAAACAAACAAAAAGGAAACATTTCCATAACATTCACTTTAAAAGAGGGAGAATGAAAGCTCACTATAGAGTCTAATATTTTGAAACTTTGTTTCCTAATTTCCTAATTACTGAAATAATAAACATCTTTAAGAAGACTTTAGTGTCTCCATCCACATCTCCCATTCAAACACTAAACCGTATTCTCTAATCTAACCCGGAATATTAAAATGGAAACTTTTGCCTTTAAAAGGATGAAAGAGAAACTTCCCATCATCTAGAACCATGATTTCACAGCACCAGTGTGCTATGAGAGGATCTTAGGTGTGCTGCAAAAATTTTTAATCAAAAGAAGTTCAAAGCACAGTAAGTATATTCTTTTTTTTTAATGCTTTTTTTGATCCACATAATTTAAGTGTGCCATGGAAGTTTAACTATAGATTCAAGCGTGCCATGAGATACAAAAAGGTTGAAAAACACTGACCTAGAGAGAAAAAAGGTTTTCTCTACTCCCTAGGGACTGAAAAAAATGAGAAAATGATATTCTGATTACAAAAACTCTTCTCATTCCTCAAAAATCGTAATACAGATATAGGAAAGATCCTGGGATTTAGTAAAAAAAAAAAAAATCGTTGTCGACCTGCTTGATGGCCCTGCAAAATGCCAGAATGTAAAGATTTGACACTCAGAGTAAAATGTGAGCCTTTCTACTCAAAATGAAACTCACAGGCCCTTCTGGAGAGGCCCATCTGCTCTCCTGGAGACTCCACGTGGAGGACCTGTGTGGACGCCACTCCTGACAGACGGCTCACTCACAGCTCTGTTCCCGCAGCCTGGCTGCTTCTCTATTGGATCCGCTGCCTGCAGACAGCATCTGTCCTACTCTCCTCTGCAATGGGCCATGTGGCACAAGTTCCCCCCACACTGGCAGCCTGCAGGGCTCCAAACCTTCCCCCAGCAGCTGGGATGAGGCAGGTGCCTGTGTCATTCAGGAGGGAAGTGGGGGCCACGCCCATTCAGCCAAGTGTCTGAAGCCACGTTCGCCCCTCAGCTTACCCCTCAGCTTACCGGTAGTGAGGCTGGCATTCATCTCCATCTCTCATTCTCGTATCTCTCAACCAGATAAGGAAAGAAAGGTCTGACCAAGAGACGTCCTTCCATTGCTGCATTCACAAGGAACAACTACCAAGCATTTCCAGACTGGGTGGTGGTTGTTCTGTCTCTGACTTCTGTGGCCTTATCGCTTTGCATAGAAATTTCCTGGTTAAACGTCCGCTTTCCTGAGTAGCCTATAGGTCCTTAAGGACATGATCTATATAATGTTGACATCTGTATCCTAAGAAGTTATGAGTAGAATATATGCAATGCCAGTTGCATGGACATGCGACCTCTGCCACCAGCCACTCAGGGCCCCACATTTGGTTTGATGCTCTGCTGTCCACATCTTGAATTTCTTAATAATTTTTTAACGAGGGGCCTGTATTTTTATTTTGCAATGGGTCTTACAAATTATGCACCCATCCCTGGTTGTAGTAGGCACTCAGTATTAAGATAAAATTGCACGTTAGGATTAAATGACAACATAGTTCAAGGACTGACTCCTGCCTCTGCCACTGGCTATCTATGTGACCTCGAGAAAGTCATTTAATTTCCTTAAGTCCCAGTCTCTTCATCTCTAAAGTTGGAATAATAATAATAGTGTTAATAAAAATTAAATTAGATACCCCAGGGTAAGTGCCTCCAAGGTTCTACCCATGTTGTTGTATTTATGCTAAGTGAAATAAGCCAAACACAGAAAGACAGAAATTCTGCATGTTCTCATTCATAGACAAAATCTAAAACAGTTAACTTACAGGAGCCGAGAGTGAAATGATGGCGTTTGCTGGAGAGATGATAGTCGAAGGGTACAAAGCCTCAGTTAAATGGGAGGAATATGTTTTGTTTTGTTTTATTTTATCTTTTAGATCTATTGAACAGTTTGGTAAATATGGCTAATAATTGGTACTGTACATTTTAATATCACTAACGAGAAATCTCAAATCTTTTCATCATGAAAATTGTTAAACATTTGATCTGTAGGATAATTAGCTTGGTTCAGTAATTCCACGTTGTATTCAAGAATCATAATTTCACTTTGTACCCCATAAATGCACATAAATATAATGTGTCAATATATAATTTAATATTGCTTGCTATAGCCCCTGACATGAATAAAGACTTAACAAATACTCAGTACTCCACTTATCACCCCTGCTACCACTACTTCTACTGCTAATACAATTAACATAAAAATCAACTGGATTCCAAGAAAAGGATGTTGACATGGTCCCGTCTTCTGGAATGTTCTGTGCTTGCGTTCATTCTAGTTCCCAAATTTTCCTGCTAATTTTTCTTTTCCTCTGAAAGACTGAAGTTACTCTTTACCTTTTAAGAAACAAAGAGACAGCAAAGAGCATTTGCAATTCTCTCCACAAGCAGTAATCATTAAAACTAGATCTCTTGAAAGATATCTGAAAATAAAAATGCCTGCTTACTCTTCTGCATTCCTCTGTCTTACTCCACAAGTGAACATTTACTTTCTCTCTCCTTCAACCTGCATAAGGAGAAAGGGGAAAAAGAGGTTTTCACAAGCTCCTGGTGGTGGTGTGGGGTGGGACAAAGAGGCTTCCCTGGGGAAATGGTAGAAGGAAGTACGCTGCCCGGTGAGACAGTGTTCACCACCATTATTTAGGGGCAGCTCTTTCACCAGTGATTTAGGATTTTTTTTAACTCTTTAAATTATTCAATATATTTGATTTTCAGAGAAGTTGTGTCATTTGAGATAGGTCTTTGGAGAATGTTCTCAATGTGTCACTTCCCTGCTGATTCTTTTGTACTTTTCTGAGCTTGTTTGAAAGTTTTGAATGCATTTTCTCTTGACTAATTTGGTCAGGTGGACTCCTAGGATGACTAAAACCAAGGTTTTTCCACAAGTGGTGGGTTAAAGATCTTTATTCTGCAGCCACTAAGCTTTTCCATTATTTCTCTTAGTTTTGGAAGAGAAAAGGCTGCCAGGGGTATATGACATAAATCTTTTTGAGACTCTCACTTACCTTTTACGTTTATATCTACTTTGTCAAATGCCTGTTAACTATATTCTATCTTTAGTTTAGACTTGTTTTACCCGCATTCCTCTCTAGCCCCCTAAACTCCAACCACCCATGATGGTTAGAGAGGCCATAGAGTTGGGGGGAGGGGGCTCGGCAAAGACTACCAATCCACTTCCTCTGAATTCAGGCCTTATGATCTCTAGTCCCTTCCTTGTAAGAAATCGACCAGAGTCCACATTTTTATATGAGTTAGATTTCTCCCTCTAATAACTCCTAGAGCAAGGTAGCAAGAGTAACAGGGCACACTGATGCCATGCAGACAGATGGTATCTGTTCCTGACTATCTCCTTTATAGGGCACCAAAAACAGCAAAATTCACTGAACCTACATTTCTCCACATCCAACACCATCTAATTTATCTTATTTTCAATTTCTATACATTTCTTTACTACGTGCCAAAGTATCTATCTTCTAATTTATACATTCTCTAAATCCAGTAGACATTTAGAGACACCTAGTTAATTACAGTTAATCTGTATAATGTGCAATTAAGAATATTTTCAGATTCCTTTTGTGATGGTAGGGTCTTCCAAAGGATGATAGTAAGACTATTGTCTAAATACTGTTAAAAATATACATCTGAATCACTGAGAGCTCGGAACATCCTTTGAACGATGGTCACGAATCCTAGTCCATAAAATCCGCTGCGTAGAAGATGTAACTTTCTCTTTCTATACCTAAACTTAATTTTCAGTATCAGTCCTCACACTTCAGGTGGGAGAAGCTTGAGCCCAGTCGGTTTAGCCCTGGCATTCTCTCTCTCAACTTGTGTCTAATTTCCAGGAAGGCTTATGTGGTACCAAAGCCTGACAGGGGTATCACCTTTGCAGTCATCACCTCTCCAGGTGACATCTGTCCAGCTGGCTGGTTTTTCTCTGCTTTTTGATGCCATATTCATATAGGTCACTGCTCAGTCGTCCCCTTCCTAATCATGGGGCTTCTCCATGTCTGCATATTTACCCTGTTTCTCTACCTGCCTGTCTCTGTGTATTTATCTGTACTTGGCTTTCTCTTCCTGGGCATGGGATCCTTCTGCTTCACTCACAAAAGGAAGGGCCACGGGACACCCAATGGGACTACGGACAAGCCATCCACACATCTGAGCTTCTCTTGGCTGAATGGGTGTGACTATAAAACTCCAGGTCATGTGGAACTTCTGTGAGACCATCACAAGTGCATCAACGCGGACATACGACCTAGCAGTTCTTCTACTAGCCAACTCCCTAAGCTCTTCCTGGGAAAAAGGACCCAGGCCTTCATTGCTCTTAAACCTTCAAAACCAGCTTGGATTTCAGTCGCCCCCAACTTTGGAAATGAGCTTTCTCAAGGATCCACATTGTCTGTTCACTTCTTCTCCCCCACCCCCCGTCAGGGAACCTTTGCTCACATGTGTACTCACACACCTGCAGCATCCACGGAGGTACTTGACTGGGTTCATTTGGGGCAGAAAGATGCCATTGGCAGCCTTCTTTTTGCAGCCTAAGCTTTTCCCCAAATCTATTTCATTTCTTCTGCATGATGCTTTCCTTACCCCACTGAGGGCCTAGAATTTAATACTCAAAAGCCAAAGAAAAAAGTCATTGTTCCTGGCCTTCTGGTTTGTCATCCCTCCCTTGAAGCAGTTACTATGGAGCATCCAGCAACTTCCTGAATAGGGGTAGAAATCTTCAGAGCTGTGCTGTCCAGCAAGGTAGCTATGAGCCACATGAAACTGTTAAGTACGTGCTATGTGGCTTGTCGGAATTGAGACACGAAAGATACACACTCGATTTCAAAGACTGTAAAAGAAAAAAAATGCAAACTATCTCACAAATCATTTTGGACTTTAATGCCATGTTGAAATGATAGTATTTTGGATATATCTAAGATAAATAAAATGTATTCTTAAAAAATTAATTCTATCTGTTTCTTTTCACTCTTTTAAAGTGGCTAGTAGAAATTTTTTTTTTTATTATTATTAAATCATAGCTGTGTACATTAATGTGATCATGGGGCACCATACACTGGTTTTATAGACCGTTTGACACATTTTCATCACACTGGTTAACATAGCCTTCCTGGCATTTTCTTAGTTATTGTGTTAAGAC